>QNTS01003625.1:19335-38605 GCA_003317085.1 Hucho hucho | reverse complement strand
CACGGCCTGTTGGTGTGTGTGTGTGTGTGTGTGTGTGTGTGTGTGTGTGTGTGTGTGTGTGTGTGTGTGTGTGTGTGTGTGTGTGTGTGTGTGTGTGTGTGTTGGAGAAGATGGTTGGAGAACAACACTGACAGTAATCTATACAGCTCTCGACGGGACGTTGAGCAAACGATCAGGATGAGCAGGTGCCATTTGACGAACGAAGCGTGTGTGTTGTTTTGTCAGTCTGCGTGTGTGTTTGTGATGTGTGTCTGTCTGTGTGTGTGTGTCTTTGACAGACTAGCCTGCCTGTCAGGCTAACACATAGAGAGGAGAAACTAGGAGACCAGGGATAGAGAGAGAGAGAGAGAGAGAGAGAGAGAGAGAGAGAAACCTTAAAGGAAGCGATTCCCAAACCTCCCATAAATAACAAAGCCATCACCTACAGAGAGATGAACCTGGAGAAGAGTCCCCTAAGCAAGCTGGTCCTGGGGC
Organism: Hucho hucho; assembly: GCA_003317085.1. NCBI lineage: Eukaryota > Metazoa > Chordata > Actinopteri > Salmoniformes > Salmonidae > Hucho > Hucho hucho. Next base: position 38,131 of record QNTS01003625.1, on the reverse strand, counting down.
TCTGTTCACAAACACAAACAGACCGCACAGAGCCCCAGGACAGCAACACAATTAGACCCAACCAAATCCTGAGAAAACAAAAAGATAATTACTTGACACATAGGAAAGAATTAACAAAAAAACAGAGCAAACTAGAATGATATTTGGCCCTAAACAGAGAGTACACAGTGGCAGAATACCTGACCACCGTGACTGACCCAAAATGAAGGAATGCTTTGACTATGTACAGTCTCAGTGAGCATAGCCCTGCTATTGAGAAAGCCCGCCGAAGGCAGACCTGGCTCCCAAGAGAAGACAGGCCACGTGCACACTGTCCACAAAATGAGGTGGAAACTGAGCTGCACTTCCTAACCTCATGACAAATGTATGACCATATTAGAGACACATATTTCCCTCAGATTACACGGACCCATAAAGAATTCGAAAACAAATTCAATTTTGATAAACTCCCATATCTATTGGGTGAAATACCAGTGTGCAATCACAGCAGCAAGATTTGTGACCTGTTGCCACAAGAAAAGGGCAACCAGTGAAGAACAAACACCATTGTAAATACAACCCATATTTATGTTGATTTATTTTCCCTTTTGTACTTTAACTATTTGCTCATTGTTATAACACTGTATATAGACATAATATGACATTTGTAATGTCTTTTTTCTTTTGAAACTTCTGTGAGTGTAATGTTTACCGTTCATTTTTTAAATTGTTTATTTCACTTTTGTTTATTATATATTTAACTTGCTTTGGCAATGTTAACATGTTTCCCATGCCAATAAAGCCCCTTAAATTGAAATTGAAGCGACAGAGACAGAGCTGGGGGAGAGGATGAGAGAGAGAGAGAGAGAGAGAGAGAGAGAGAGAGAGAGAGAGAGAGAGAGAGAGATTTCATTTTCATTCATGACAGACTTTACGAATTAGTTTTTAGAGAGGTTATTTTTTCAAGTATTTTTAGCAGGTGGCTGAGGGATACTGAGAGATGAGGACCATGCATATGGGACTAAGTACATAACAAAGTAGAATTCCCCAGTAAAGATTATATTAAACTCAAATCAGATCAATGTCCAATTTTAGTTTACATTGGATCCGTCTCAATGGCCCTACCAGTACGCTCATAATTGGACAGATTAAACGTCTCTATGCGACAACGGGACATTTGATTGAAACTTGTTTCTTTTGATTATCAGTAAAAATTAACACATGTATAAAATATTGATTACTGTGTATAGCTTTGTAAGATTATAAATGACCGACCACCCAGCTTTGGAGATTTCCTGTTTTTTGAGAGGATCTGGATAGCAGTTTTCTGGAGACTTCCAGCAGTTGCACTAAGCTAACGATATGTTACCTTCAACTTCCTTCAAACTGCACGCAGATACATAAAAATGGTATCCATGAGTTGGTCTGACTCCATGAGTTGGTCTGACTCCATGAGTTGGTCTGTTATCAGCAACTTGCCGGTGACTGTTGCCGGTGCTGAGAACAGTCACCGGCAGGGAATTCATAGCACTACCCCGCCCCCAGACTCTCAGGTCAGAGAGAGTTTGAGAGGCAGGTTTATGGTACCTCCTAGACTCTCAGGTCAGAGAGAGTTTGAGAGGCAGGTTTATGGTACCTCCTAGACTCTCAGGTCAGAGAGAGTTTGAGAGGCAGGTTTATGGTACCTCCTAGACTCTCAGGTCAGAGAGAGTTTGAGAGGCAGGTTTATGGTACCTCCTAGACTCTCAGGTTCTGGTGCTAGGGGATGGGGAGTGATGTGCAGCTCTGGGTTTGTGAGGTGCTGATAACAGTCACCGGCAGGGAATTCCTAACACTACTGCCATAGCCGCGCATAGGAGGTAAGGGTGTCGAGGGTGCTACAGCTCCCCCTGAAAAAACAGAATAAAAAATTAAAATATTAATTAAAAAAATAAAAAATTCTCACCAAAGTAGTGCACTGGACCTTTACTAGTCCTGTATAAGCGGACCGATAAAGCCGTCTGTAGCGAGGGCAAAAAGCCTCCTAAATGAAAAAGCCCCCTTAACACAACTTCATGTAGTATGATGAAAATGTGAGAACAATGTTGATTCTTGACTCAACCAACGTTAGTCCCGTGTGAACAGGGAAGTATACATGATTCAATCTGCTTGCCATTTAGCCCTTTGTCTTCCATTGTTGCAACATGACAATATGGTGACGGCATTAAAAGGTGAGAGAAGAAGAAGAAAGGTTTGACCTCATCTGTGACTGTTCAACCAGCCTACATCTGTGACTGTTCAACAAGTCTACAACAACAACCCCGCAGTCACTCCGGCATTTCTTTGGTTCATCAGCTGAGGGATGGGTCTGGAGAAATGGAACCGCTCTCAAATTCATAGATGCAAGAACAGACCATCCATTCAGACTGCGTAAACAACAAGAGTAAATGTGTAATGTCGGGGATGCAGGGTTGTGTTCCAAACAAAACAACTACAAGTGTGCTTGCTCTAGTTCAACGGCACAGGAGAGCTCAAAATAACACCTTACAGTTAGACTCTTCTTTGAGTCCTAAAAGTGCATTGAAATGACTTAGGAACTGTGCAACTTTGTGTTAATGTGGCCACTTGGAGACACCAGTTAGTCCTCTCACTCAAACCCTTGTCATTTTCTCCTCTTATGTTGCACCTTCCCCACATTGTCCAGGAACAGCCTTATCGTGTTACTGAATGCATCCAGAGTATTTTCAGATTTCGTTATCAACAAATGCAGCAAAAAGTACAGTAAATGTAAAATGCAGATGGATGTTGATGGATGTTTGGATTCAGTCATGTGTCAGGTGAACTGTTGTGTCCTCACCTTTGGTCTAATCATTTTTTCCCATAATCTTTAAACTGTTCCCTTTCAATTGTTACTATAGTTATGCATTTCATATTCCTTCTGAAAGAAACGTTTCAATTTAGCCCTATCCATACAAGCCAATTCCCACGAGCGGAAATGGTTAACAAGGGCCCCACTACCAGTGGAAGCAAAATAGCCCCAAAACATCAAAGATCCACCACCGTATTTTACAGTAGGTATGAGGTATTTTCTACATATGCATTGTTATATCCACCGCTGGTGTACTTGGCCAAGGAGCTCTATTTTCATGCCATCTCACCATGCATAACACCACCTTGAGTTTGATAAGTGACATTGGCAAATAAAATAAAAATTGTATATTTCACATGCGCCTGATAAAACGGGTGTAGACTTTATCGAGTTAAAAATATTATAATGACGAATAAAAATATATCAAAGTCGAGGCTGGAACTCTACTTGGATTGGAACCGGTGCGATAGTCACATGACACAAAAATAGAGGTCTTTGGCCACGCACACCAGCAGTGTGACTAAAGACTAATTATCGATAATTGGAGAGGCGTCGTTAAAATCAAGGTGCCTCAGTAAAGAGAACCAACGGAAATATTAGTCACAGTGATTCATCGTCCACTAACTCCTAATTATGTTATCACAATGATTGTTTTAACCATGTTTTGAGGCGAAACGGTCACTGTAAAAAAAAAACATTATTATAAACAGAATCTATAACAAATAATAAAGATATTGCAGATAACGTCACTATTAAACTTAATAATTAGTATATGAGTATTGGGCATATTCAACTTTCAACTAACTCCTGTGAAAGGAAACAAGACATGAACCATGACACACTGTTCCTCCCCTCTCCCACACTGAGAGTGTGTGTATGCATGCATCTGTGTGTGTGTGTGTGTCTGTGTGTGTGTGTGTGTGTGTGTGTGTGTGTGTGTGTGTGTGTGTGTGTGTGTGTGTGTGTGTGTGTGTGTGTGTGTGTGTGTGTGTGTGTGTGTGTGTGTGTGTGTGTGTGTGTGTGTGTGTGTGTGTGTGTGTGTGTGCGTGCGTGTGTGTGTGAAATACTCACATTAAGTCTGACCGGCCAAGCAACAGCAACAATTACCTCCTCCATCCAGACAGGTTTCCTTCCCTCGTTCTCTCTCTCTCTCCGCCAGAGAAAAGGAGGGATGATGAGAAGAGACGTGAAGGGTTGACTTCCTTTCACAGTTGCCTGTTGAGGAGGAGATGACCTGGCCATATTCGCCATGCCATCGATGGAGCCATACACAACTTTAAACAGTCAGTAGGATACACACAATCCAAAAATGAATGCAAAAATGTAAGCACTGTATGATGTCAAGATTTTATTTGGTGTATTGTATTTTACATTATAAAATGATATTGTTTGAAATAGGCCCTGAGATCAGAGACCATATTCACAACGTCTCAGTGTAGGAATGTTGACATAGGATCAGTTTAGATTTTTAAATCATAATGAATAACATTTATATGAACAGAGGGTGATCTGATCCTAGATCAGAATACAGGCCCTGAAATGGACAATCTAAGATACAATCAGTCATCACAACAGCGCTGAGGTAGGATACATTTGGGTTTAATTCATAGTGGCATTCCAATTTTACTAATCATTAATCTCTCTTTCAAATGACTAAGTAGGTTTCCACACTCACAAAGAGTTAAGAAACCTTGGTCTGAAAGCATGCTTTGGCTTGTCTCTTTGACTCCCACACCAACACTAGTGTTTGAAATTCAAAACGACTGTTCATATTCGATGACATTAATCCGTTGTGTCTAACCTACGTTTCGCTAACTGACGGTTCGCTAACTGACGGTTCGCTAACTGACGTTTCGCTAACTGACGGTTCGCTAACTGACGTTTCGCTAACTGACGTTTCGCTAACTGACGTTTCGCTAACTGACGGTTCGCTAACTGACGTTTCGCTAACTGACGGTTCGCTAACTGACGGTTCGCTAACTGACGTTTCGCTAACTGACGCTTCGCTAACTGACGGTTCCCTACATTGAACAGTTGCCTATACACACGCTATCTCCTCTCCCGATGAAACTCCTTGACAACTCCACATCTCTCTAATGGAAATAAGTTAAAAGGTACTTCTTCATGATGACTTCACCTGCTTAGGGCCCTGCGTTTTTTTAAAGTCGATTAATCCCGACTTAATCTCTAATCCAATTAAACAGTAGAGAGGAGGGCCTGTCTATGCAGAACATGTTCCTAACGGGCCAACTGAAAAAAAGACTCAAGACAGACTCAACCTCAGATCTTTAATTCCTTTATCGCTTAAGGGCGCTGTCACTGATAGGGAGGAGGAAGAGGAGTAAGCTGTGCACACACACACACATACACACACACACACACACACACACACACACACAACTTCATCTACTGTACATCTTCATACAGGCCTTAATCTGTGGAATGACTCAACCATGAACCACTAGGAGAATGAGGACATACATCACAGAGAGCAGTGCAGTTTTATCATAGAATCACTCATCCATGAAGCTCTTAATTCCAAAAAAGAATGGATAAGATAAGCACCATATAATTTATGGATAAGGTAAGCTCCGTATAGTTTATGGATAAAATAAGCCTCATAGAATTTATGGACAAGATAAGATCTGTATAACTGATGGATGAGATAAGCTCTGTAAAATGTATGGATAAGATAAGCTCCGTATAATTTAAGGATAAAATAAACTCTGTAAAATGTATGGATAAGATAAGCTCCGTATAATTTAAGGATAAAATAAACTCTGTATAATTTATGGATAAGATAAGCTCCTTATAATTTATGGATAAGATAAGCACCATATAATATCCAGATTTTACGTGGTGCTTAAATATGACATTAATTAAAAGTTGAGCCTTATAGTACAGCTGGATATAGACATCCAATGGCATGGTACTGATGACACTTTTGGGGTCAGAAAACCTCTGACATACAGTGGATGCTACATAGCAAACATGAGCTTACATGCAAACACACACACATACAGTCAGGCGCTTCTTGTGTTCTGTTTGACTTGACACACATGGTCTCCTGATTGATAGATACTGTTCATATCTGGACAACACACTCCATTTCAACTATAGGGATGTCACTCATGACAAACAATGCTTCTCAGAGCAAGCTAAAACAACAGTTATTATGGTAATGATGAAGTATAGACGTAATTAGTGGACGATGAATCACTGTTATTGTGACTAATATTTCTGTTGGTTCTCTTTATTGAGGCAGCTTGATTTTAACGACGCCTCTCCAATTATCGATAATTAGTCTTTTTTGAAGGCCAAACCCACTGCTGGTGTGCGTGGCCAAAGACCTTATTTTTGTGTCATGTGACTATCGCACCGGTTCCAATCCAAGTAGAGTTCCGGCCCGACTTTGATATATTTTTATTTGTCGTCATAATATTTTTAACTTGATAAAGTCTACACCCGCTTTATCCGGCGCATGTGAAATATACAATTTTATTTTATTTGCCAATGTCATTTACCAAATTCCATTGCTATGCATGGTGAGATGGCATGACTGAATCCAAACATTACACTGTTGATTTTATATGCATTTTAAATGTACTGTACTTTTTTTCTGCATTTGTTGATAACGAAATCTGAAAATACTCTGGATACATTCAGTAACACGATAAGGCTGTTCCTGGACAATGTGGGGAAGGTGCAAGATAAGAGGAGAAAATGACAAGGGTTTGAGTGAGAGGACTAACTGGTGTCTCCAAGTGGCCACATTAACACAAAGTTGCACAGTTCCTAAGTCATTTCAATGCACTTTTAGGACTCAAAGAAGAGTCTAACTGTAAGGTGTTATTTTGAGCTCTCCTGTGCCGTTGAACTAGAGCAAGTACACTTGTAGTTGTTTTGTTTGGAACACAACCCTGCATCCCCGACATTACACATTTACTCTTGTTGTTTACGCAAACCCGAAAACAGACCAATTTGGATCAGGTGGGCATCATTTGAAAGCTTGTTCTATTGCCAACATGACTAGCTAAGTTATAAAATACGATCTTACAGTGTTATGCTTTCACAAGGCAATTCAGAGAAACTGATCAAAATTTTGGTGAGCATAGAAAGGAGTTATGAGTGCATTCAGGTGTGTTCCATAACACATTTTCTTCAAAATTAAGACAGTTATACATTTTAAAAACATGACAATATTTTTTCATAACAGATTTCACAACATATTAAGTGTGTGCCCTCAGGCCTCTACTCTAATACCACATATCTATAACACAAAATCCATGTGTACATGTGTGTATAGTGGGTATGTTATTGTGTGTTTGTATGCTTGTGTCTATGTTTGTGCTGCTTCACAGTCCCCGCTGTTCCGTAAGGTGTATTGTATCTGTTTTTGTATGTAATTTTACTGCTGGCATGAGTTACTTGATGTGGCATAGATTTCCATGTAGTCATGGCTCTATTTAGTACTATGCACCTCCCATGGTCTGTTCTGGACTTGGGGACTGTGAATAGACCTCTGGTGACATGTCTTATGGGGTATGCATGGGTGTCCGAGTTGTGTGCCAGTAGTTCAAACAGACAGCTTGGTGCATTCAATATGTCAATACCTCTCACAAATAGTAGTGATGAAGTCAATCTCTCCTCCACTTTGAGCCAGGATAGATTGACATGCATATTATTAATGTTAGCTCTCTGTGTACATCGAAGGGCCAGCTGTGCTGCCCTGTTCTGAGCCTATTGCAATTTTCCTAAGCCCCTCTTTGTGGCACCTGACCACACGACTGAACAGTAGTCCAGATGCGACAAAACTAGGACCTGTAGGACCTGGCTTATTGATAGTGCTGTTAGGAAGACAGAGCAGCGCTTTATTATGGACAGACTTCTCCCCATCTTAGCTACTGTTGTATCAATATGTTTTGACCAACCATGACAGTTTACAATCCAGGGTTACTACAAGCAATTTAGTCTCTTCAACTTGCTCAATTTAGAAAAAAGATAGAAGTCAGGCTGTTAGAGTCAACGGCATCCAGTCGGAGCCATTGGAGTTGGTTAAAGGGGTCCCACAAGGTTCTATACTTGGTCCATTACTGTTCACTCTCTACATAAACAATATCGGTGATGAGATAAGAAAGTGTCAAATTCATTTACATGCTGATGACACTGTCATGTACTCTATTGCTTTAACGGCTGACCATGCATTATCATTATTGGAGACAGATTTTAAGATATTGCAAGGGTCTTTTATACAGCTGAAACTTGTTTTAAATGCAAAGAAAACATATTTTATGATTTTTAATAGGTTTAAAAAGTTGGTTGAAAATACACTTGCACTTACGAGCTTAGATGGTTCTCAAATTAATCAGATCTCTGCATATAAATACTTAGGGATATGGTTGGATGATAAACTGTCTTTTAAAATGCATATTGACGAACTTTGTAAACGGCTAAGAATCAAGCTAGGCTTCCTCTATAGAAACAGGACATGTTTGTCCTCTACAAATAGAAGACAAATTGTGCAAGCTACTTTTATGTCTGTTATAGATTATGGGGATATTATCTACATGCATGCTACGGCATCAACACTTACATCGCTGGATGCTACTTATTATTGTGCACTTAGGTTTATTACGGGTGCTAGCTACAGAACTCACCACTGTGTTTAATATCAAAATGTGGGTTGGACTTCGCTGTCCATGAGACGAGAACAACATGCTCTTGTGTTTATCTATAAAGCACTTCTGAATAAACTACCTTCTTATTTATCATCACTCATCAACATTAGAATTATAATTCCTAAAACCAGGTCTCAAGCATGGATTAGACTTGAGGCCCCTGCATTCTCCACAGAGTTGGGTATGGCTGCCTTTTCCTGTTACGCTCCTTGCCTATGGAATAGCCTGCAGACTAAACTTAAACTTGAGTCTCTTGTCCCCCTTGCCCATTTTAAACATAATGCAAGTTCTTGTGCTGTTAGGGGAATAACCTGTGTGTAAATGTAAGAATCTGCTGCCATATTTTTTGTGTTATCTGTGATTGTTTGTGTTTGTCTTGTGTAGTTTCTTAATCATTGTACCTAAACTGTATATGTAAACATGTATACGCAGGGCCCAGCTGTAAAAGAGACCTTGGTCTCAGTCTGTGTTCCTTGTTGAAATAAAGGTATAATAATAATAATAATAATTTCAACAATGATTTGTCCCAAATACAATGTTTTTAGTTTTTTTTAAATATATTTAGGACTAACTTATTCCTTGCCACCCGTTCTAAAATTAACTGCAGCTCTTTGTTAAGTGTTGCAGTGATTTCACTCTCTGTAGTATCTGACGTGTATAGTGTTGAGTCATCCGCATACATAGACACACTAGCTTTACTCAAAGTCAGTGGTATGTCGTTAGTAAAGATTGAAAAAAGTAAGGGGCCTAGACAGCTGTCCTGGGGAATTCCTGATTCTAGTTGGATTATGTTGAAAAGGCTTCCATTAAAGAACACCCTCTGTGTTCTGTTAGACAGGTTACTCTTAATCCACAGTATAGCAGAGGGTGTAAAGCCATAACACATAAATTTTTCCAGCAACAGACTATGATCGATAATGTCAAAAGCCGCACTGAAGTCTAACAAAACAGCCCCCACAATCATTGTATCATCAATTTCTCTCAGCCTATCATCAGTCATTTGTGTAAGGCTGTGCTTGTTGAATGTCCTTCCCTATAAGTGTGCTGAAAGTCTGCTGTCAATTTGTTTACTGTAAAATAGCATTGTATCTGGTCAAACACAATTTTTTTCTAAAGTTTACTAAGGGTTGGTAACAGGCTGATTGGTTGGCTATTTGAGCCAATTAAGGGGGATTTACTATTCTTAGGTAGGGGAATAACTTTTGCTTCCCTCCAGGCCGGAGGGCACACACTTTCTAGTAGGCTTAGATTTAAAGATATGGTAAATAGGAGTGACAATATCGTCCGCTATTATCCTCAGTAATTTTCCATCCAAGTTGTCAGACCCTGGTGGCTTGTCATTGTTGATAGACAGTAATACTTTTGTCAACTCTTCCACACTCACTTTACGGAATTCAAAATTACAATGCTTATCTTTCATAATTTGGTCTGATATACTTGGATGTGTAGTGTCAGCGTTTGTTGCTGGCATGTCATGCCTAAATTTGCTAATCTTGCCAATGAAAAAAATTATTAAAGTAGTGGCCAATATCAAGGCTCATGCCTTGGCAGCAGCCAATGGGGATCCATGATAAATACAAATACAAATTTCACACATGTTATCCAGATACTGACTGTTCGCACTTGATGGTCTATAGCAGCTTCCCACAAGAATGGGCTTTAGGTGAGGCAGGTGAACCTGTAGCCATATTACTTCAACAGTATTTAACATGAGATAGTCTCTAAGCTTTACAGGAATGTGGTTCTGAATATAGACCGCAACACCTCCCCTGTTGGCATTTCTGTCCTTTCTGTAAATGTTGGTTTTTGGTTCCTGATAGAACCCTTTTGAGTTCCATGTAGAACCCTTTCCACAGAGGGTTATACATGGAACCCAAAAGAGTTCTACCTGGAACCAAAAAGGGTTCTCCTTTGGCGACAGCTGAAGAACCCTTTTAGAACCATTTTTTCTAAGAGTGTAAGTATAAAGTAATATATTTTTATATTATTTTTTGTTCATCTTTATCAAGGGATCAAATAATTGTATTTCTTTGGGTACATCACCCTTGGACATTGTATTTCTTTGGGTACATTACCCTTGGACATTCAAATGTTTTGGGTACATCTCCCTTGGACATTCAAATTCTAACGGTACATCTCCCTTGGACATTCAAATTATTTGGGTACATCTCCCTTGGAAATTCAAATGTTTTGGGTACATCACCCTTGGACATTGTATTTCTTTGGGTACATTACCCTTGGACATTCTACTTATTTTGGTATATCTCCCTTGGACATTCAAATTCTAACGGTACATCTCCCTTGGACATTCAAATTATTTGGGTACATCTCCCTTGGAAATTCAAATGTTTTGGGTACATCAACCTTGGACATTGTACTTCTTTGGGTACATCACCCTTGGACATTCTACTTATTTTGGTATATCTCCCTTGGACATTCTAATTATTGTGGTACATCTCCCTTAGACATTCCCATAGGCATACCATAAACATACCATTGGCAAATAACGGTGAGTCACCAAGAGATTGGTCAGGCTAATCTACGGTTTACATACGGGTGTGCAAGACACAAACATTGTTTGTTATTTTTTGGGTCAACTTCCTTCTTTCATAATCTATTGTTGTCAATGGCATGGTTCTTACATTTCCTCCATAACTGTTGGGAATCTTCTGTCGCAATAACACCCTAGTGGTTCATCATGGATTGTCTTCTGCTGATGGCGTTCAACACCTCAGTGGTTTTAACAATTACTTTGTTTTGTTTTAACTGTCACCTTCAATTAGGAATGTTACTTTAAAGTCCACAACGAATCGGCAGAATACAACTTTTTTCCCACCAAGCCAATGGGTTTTCAAATAAAACACTGCAATCAGAGATCATTTGAATGTAACAATACATCCTTGGGATGCTTCCTAAATGGCTCCCTACTCCCTATGGAAAAAGATGCCAGTTGGGATGCAGCCTTGTTGTTTTTGATGCCCCACCATTTATAATGTATTGTGGGATGATGTGTAGACCATGTACGGAACCCGAAGAAGCATGCAGAAGAATTAACATCTTCCCCACACTCATTAATTACAATTTAATTCCACTTTGATTCACCAGATAATTATACTGTTGCATTTGCTGTTATCCGCAATATTCCAATTTGATGTTGGAAGGTCTATGTTTATGCTAATTACGTTGTTGTTGTTTCGGGGTTTTGTGGATGGAACAAAAGAGGGGAAATGGATTGCTACGTAATTACCATTGTGGTGAACTGATCTAGCAAAACACGACATAGCTGATTTCTTTCCTTTAATTTCAGTCTAATTGTCAGAAATGTAATGGAGAGTCGCTAGCCACACTACCAATAGAGTCACTTGCCAGTTGCCAAACTCATGACACGTTACTACCAGTAATGGGCATGGGGAAAATCCCTAATTTCTGTGATTCTTCTACTTACATTCCGTGGTGTCTCATCCTAAATTACGGATTTGTGTGATTTGCCTTGTTTCGAACAGAAACAGAAGGGTCTAAGTATAATAGCCTGGTCCCAGATCTGTTTGTGCTTTCTTGCCAATTCCTATGGTCATTGATAGCAAGACAGCACAAACAGATCTGGGACCAGTCTGGGTGAGGAGATGGAAGACATGGAATGTCCCTCTTTGTCATAGAAAATGCCAAGTAGTGACATCACCTCTGTATGAGCTTACCTGCTGCACGCAATAAGAGAGAGAGAGATCACTAGTTAGGGGACAACTAGAGATGCCTGTTGCAGAGGTCTGTTAACATACTGTGATGGCTACAGACGTGTCTCTGCCAGAGGTCTGTTATAATGCTGTGACAGACTTGTGTGTGCCAGAGGTCTGTTAGCATACTGTGATGGCTACAGACGTGTCTGTGCCAGAGGTCTGTTATAATGCTGTGATAGACGTGTCTGTGCCAGAGGTCTGTTATAATGCTGTGACAGACGTGTCTGTGCCAGAGGTCTGTTATAATGCTGTGACAGACTTGTGTGTGCCAGAGGTCTGTTAGCATACTGTGATGGCTACAGACGTGTCTCTGCCAGAGGTCTGTTAGCATACTGTGATGGTGACAGACGTGTCTGTGCCAGAGGTCTGTTAGCATACTGTGATGGCTACAGATGTGTCTCTGCCAGAGGCCTGTTAGCATACTGTGATGGCTACAGATGTCTCTGTGCCAGAGGTCTGTTAGCATACTGTGATGGCTACAGACGTGTCTGTGCCAGAGGTCTGTTAGCATACTGTGATGGCTACAGACGTGTCTCTGCCAGAGGTCTGTTAGCATACTGTGATGGCTACAGACGTGTCTGTTCCAGAGGTCTGTTAGCATACTGTGATGGCTACAGACGTGTCTGTGCCAGAGGTCTGTAAGCCAGAGGTCTTACTGACAGTTGTGGCTGCTTTGCGTGATGTATTGTTGTCTCTAACTTCTTGCCCGTTGTGCTGTTGTCTGTGCCCAATAATGGTTGTACCATGTTTTGTGCTTCTACCATGTTGTGTTGCTACCATGTTATTGTTATGTTGTGTTGCTACCATGCTGTGTTTGTCATGTGTTGCTGCCTTGCTATGTTGTTTTCTTAGGTCTCTCTTTATGTAGTGTTGTGTTGTCTCTCTTGTTGTGATGTGTGTTTTGTCCTATATTTATATTGTGTTTATTTATTTTTTATTATCCCACGCCCCCGTCCCCGCAGGAGGCCTTTTGCTAGGCCATTACAACAAGCCTGTCCTCCCCAATTTAAGGTATCACCAACCTCCTGATATATACAGTACCAGTCAAAAGTTTGGACACACCTACTCATTCCAGGGTTTTTCTTTATTTTTACTATTTTCTACATTGTAGAATAATAGTGAAGACATCAAAACTAGGAAATAACACATATGCAATCATGTAGTAACCAGAAAAGTGCTAAACAATTCAAACTATTTTTTATATTTGAGATTCTTCAAAGTAGCCACCTTATCCCTTAATGACAGCTTTGCACACGCTTGGCATTCTCTCAACCAGCTTCACCTGGAATGCTTTTACAACCGTCTTGAAGGAGTTCCCACATATGCTGAGCACTTGTTGGCTGCTTTTCCTTCACTCTGCGGTCCAACTCATCCCAAACCATCTCAATTGGGATGAGGTCGGGTGATTGTGGAGGCCAGGTCATCTGATGCGCACTCCATCACTCTCCTTCTTGGTAAAATAGCCTTTACACAGCCTGGAGGTGTGTTGGGTCATTGCCCTTTTGAAAAACAAATGATAGTCCCACTAAGCGCAAACCAGATGGGATGACGTATCACTGCAGAATGCTGTGGTTGCCATGCTGGTGCCTTAAATTCTAAATAAATCATTGACAGTCTCACTAGCAAAGCACCCCCACACCATCACACCTCCTCCTCCATGCTTCAAAGTGGGAACCATACATGCAGAGCTCATCTGTTCACCTACTCTGCGTCTCACAAAGACACAGTGGTTGGAACCAAAAATCTCACATTTGGACTCATCCGACCAAAGGACAGATTTCCACTGGTCTAATGTCCATTGCTCGTGTTTCTTGGCCCAAGCACGTCTCTTCTTATTATTGGTGTCCTTTAGTAATGGTTTCTATGAGATGAGATGTGAGATGTGAGATGTGTCTGTTACTTGAACTCTGCAAAGCATTTATTTGGGCTGCAATTTCTGAGGCTGGTAACTAATGAACTTATCCTCTGCAGTAGAGGTAACTCTGGGTCTTCCATTCCTGTGGTGGTCCTCATGAGAGCCAGTTTCATCATAGCTCTTGATGGTTCTTGTGACTACACTTGAAGAAACGTTCAAAGTTCTTGAAATTTTCCAGATTGACTGACCTTCACGTCTTAAAGTAAAGATGGGCTGTCGTTTATCTTTGCTTATTTGAGCTGTTCTTGCCATAATATGGAATTGGTCTTTTACCAAAAAGGGTTATCTTCTGTATACCACCCTTACCTTGTCACAACACAACTGATTGGCTTAAACGGATTAAGAAGGAAAGAAATTTCACTATTTAACTTTTAACATGGCACACCTGTTAATTGAAATTCATTCACTTGTGACTACCTCATGAAGCTGGTTGAGAGAATGCCAAGAGTGTGCAAAGCTGTCATCAAGGCAATGGGTGGCTACTTTGGAGAATCTCAAATATAAGATATATTGTTATATATGTGTTTAACACATTTCTGGTTACTACATGATTCAATATGTGTTATTTCATAGTTTTGATGTTTTCACTACTATGTTAAAATGTAGAAAATAGTAAAAATAAAGAAAAACCCTGGAATGAGTAGGTGTGTCCAAACTTTTGAATGGTACTGCATGTCAAGGCACATTAAAGCTGTTCTGTCAGCTAGTGGTGGCCCAACCCCATTTTAAGACACTTGATGTTGGTGTTTCCTGTATTTTGGCTGTTACCTGTACGTGCTTGTGATAAAACTTAATCCATAATTGTTTATTTTAAGAAACGATTGATGTGGCTAAATTATGCTCTCTGGTGTATTTTGAACATTGAGAGCGGGCTATGGAAGCCCTTTCCCGCCAACCCCCCAAAAAATCTGAAGATGTTTTGAGATAGTAAGTCATTATTATGAGATAGTAAGTCATTATTATGAGATAGTAAGTTATTATTATGGGATAGTAAGTCATTGTGAGATAGTAAGTCATTATTATGAGATAGTAAGTCATTGTGAGATAGTAAGTCATTATTATGAGATAGTAAGTCATTGTGAGATAGTAAGTCATTATTATGAGATAGTAAGTCATTATTATGGGATAGTAAGCCATTATTATGAGATATTAAGCCATTATTATGAGATAGTAAGTCATTATTATGAAATAGTAAGTCATTATTATGAGATAGTAAGTCATTATTATGAAATAGTAAGTCATTATTATGAGATAGTAAGTCATTATGGGATAGTAAGTCATTATTGTGAGATAGTAAGTCATTATTATGAGTTAGTAAGTCATTGTGAGATAGTAAGTCATTATGAGATAGTAAGTCATTATTATGAGATAGTAAGTCATTATTGTGAGATAGTAAGTCATTATTGTGAGATAGCAAGTCATTATTATGAGATAGTAAGTCATTATTATGGGATAGTAAGTTATGGTGACAACTGGGACTGGTGACAGTTGTGGCAGGATTTGGGTTTTCGTTTTGATGGTGCTGTATTCAGCATAACAAAAGAGGCTTCCACAGTAGGCCTGGGCTATGTTTTCATATTTACAAATTATTATAGGCTATTCACCCACTTTAAACCGACCTTTTATTAAATAACTGTCAATACACTATGGGCCGACATGTTCTGGTGATAGAATTGTGCATAGCCTTTCGCCTTTCCCCTTTCCCCGACCTCTGAAAGACGTTACAGCAGCTGTTGTGTCTGTGCCTGCGCTCAGCCCTGCGCTGCGACCACCCGAGACCCCACTCAATTTTCACCAGGCGCATGCGCCTTCTGGAATAAGCTTAACTTTTCATGGGAGTGTGCTGCTTTGTTGTAGCCTACGGGGAAGTTTTATGCAATGGGCTATTGTATTGACTCAACACTTGCTGAGGTTACAAGGGCTAGTGTCAATAGTCATAGGACATTAAGAAATACTGTCGGTGACAGGAGCTCTGTGATTTCCTCTATTCCGTAAGAAGGCTATATATCATTGTTGTGCTATACGTTTTGACATCTTGCTCCTCAACCGGGCAGATGTGCGGATCGTTTTTTAGTCTACTCACTAGGCCTTCTGTTCATGTGCTAGAATAATACGTGTGTAATTTCGCTTTAGAAGTTTACTTTGCGGCCCACAACGACAACGGTTGAACTTGACAATGAAGGAGAAAACACGCCATCGCGCTAAAATCCACTGGACACCAACAGCAGTAACAGCTGGCGTAATTCTGCTGAGTTTGTTTGCATGGTCTTGTCATGCAGAAGAAGCGTCTTGTCACGGAGCTTACGACTTATACTTTGTTTTAGATATGTAAGTAAAATGTTGTCTCACATCTGTATCACAGGAGTAGCTGCTTGTGCTTAGGGACGGATACAAAAATCTATGTAGCCACAGTGCTACAATGTAACAGTCTAACAATAACAATGTAACAACAATGTCACCTTTACCAATGTAGTCACAATGACTTTTCATATGTTTTAGATTCAAAACAAATCCTATATGTTTTTGTCCGTTAGTTTCAGCAGCTGAAAGGTAAAATTGGTTAGTTCTGGTTGCCTGCTTATATGATATATAACGCTGGCCTACATTTAATTAAAGGACATTCCAATACATGCATCATCATTAGGATGGTTGAATCATGGTCAAGCTCAACTCAGGGCAACAAAGAGGAGTTATCACTACAACTTAGTCTAGTGTGTATGTGACAGATTGGCATGGGTTCAAATCCTGGTCTCCTGCTCATCAAAAGACTATGTTAGCCGGCTGAGCTAAGGACCTACGCATTAGTTTGGGGGCGCTAACACAAGTATTCAGGTCTCAGGCAAGGTTATAAGTCACTTGAGTAGTTTGCTGGACCACCTCTGTTACACTTTACTTTAAAGATAACTTTAAAGCTCTGATTTCATCACCAGTTTATGCCAGGCCTATGTCACAATGACAGCAGACTGTGGGCTATGCTGGATACACTGTTAGTTCTGCCCAACCATAATAACATGAAGCTACAGACACAACATTTTAGGGTTGCAGCCTAAATCTAACCATCGGTTTAACCCAAATCCCTTGTTTGCCATACATGTGGTTTACTAACTTGTAACATAAGTATAGTTCTTTCCAGTTCAGCAAGAGTTTATACACAGCAGAAGTTCTGTGATACATACCATACTATAGTAGGAAGCAGACTTGAAACAAAACATTTTTTGACTTCAGTTTTGACTTCAATTATTCTTCTTTCCCATCTTGGCTCAATGCCATATTTGTGCAAGCCGACTCCTCCCCTTCTTGCCCAGTTTCAAACCCTCTGCCTACTCCTCCTCTTCCTGCCCCAGATTCAAACCCTCTGTCTACTCCATCCTGTCTTCAGTTAGGAAATGACAGGATGTTGCTCATAGTACTGTTGATACAACTGACAAAGTAAAAGAGCATTTTGATTTGCTTAGTTGGACAGTCCAACACCTTAGCCATTACGCCAAGAGGTCCGAACCTCTTGTTGAGGTTGCTAGTACCTGATTCACACTATAGGCCAAGCCTAAACCATGCTGTTCTGGCTTGGAGAGGGTTTTTTTCACATTGTTTTTCCAGAACTGTTCCAGTAACTCTGGTGGATGAGTAACCAGGCCAGGCCAGTGCAGCTCAGCTTGGTTTAGCTCAGTAGTGTGAAAAGGGGATAGGTGTTGGACCAATGAAAGGACCCCACAATATAACGTATTCACAAAGCTTATTACCCAGATTCGTTATTAGTTACTATATTGTCAAAGTGCAGTGGTACTTTGCTTCACCCTCAGGTCTGTTCAACGCTGGTCCGACCAATCTGATTCCACGCTTCAAGATTGTTTCGATCACGTGGACTGGGATATGTTCCGGATAGCGTTGGACAATAACATTGATGTATATGCTGATTTGGTGAGCGAGTTTATTAGCAAGTGCATCGGTGATGTTGTACCCACAGCGACTATTAAAACCTTCCCCAACCAGAAACCGTGGATTAATGGCAGCATTCGCGCAAAACTGAAAACACGAATCACTGCTTTTAATCAGGGCAAGGCGACCGGAAACATGACCGAATATAAACAGTGTAGCTATTCCCCCCGCAAGGCAATCAAACAAGCTAAGTGTCAGTATAGAGACAAAGTAGAGTCGCAATTCAACGGCTCAGGCACGAGAGGTATGTGGCAGGGTCTACAGTCAATCACGGACTACAAAAAGAAAACCAGCCCCGTCGCGGACCCCGATGTCTTGCTCCCAGACAAACTAAACTTCTTTGCTCGCTTTGAGGACAATACAGTGCCACCGACACGGCCCGCTACCAAAACCTGCGGGCTCTCCTTCACCACAGCTAACGTGAGTAAAACATTTAAACATGTTAACCCTCGCAAGGCTGCCAGCCCAGACGGCATCCCTAGCCGCGTCCTCAGAGCATGCGCAGACCAGCTGGCTGGTGTGTTTACGGACATATTCAATCAATCCTTATCCCAGTCTGCTGTTCCCACATGCTTCAAGAGGGCCACCATTGTTCCTGTTCCCAAGAAAGCTAAGGTAACTGAGCTAAATGACTATCGCCCCGTAGCACTCACTTCCGTCATCATGAAGTGCTTTGAGAGACTAGTCAAGGATCATATCACCTCCA
>QNTS01003625.1:5674-17895 GCA_003317085.1 Hucho hucho | reverse complement strand
GAAGGCCAAAAAGATCATCAAGGACAACAACCACCCGAGCCACTGCCTGTTCACCCCGCTATCATCCAGAAGGCGAGGTCAGTACAGGTGCATCAAAGCTGGGACCGAGAGACTGAAAAACAGCTTCTATCTCAAGGCCATCAGACTGATAAACAGCCATCACTAACATTGAGTGGCTGCTGCCAACATACTGACTCAAATCTCTAGCCACTTTAATAATAAAAAATTGGATGTAATAAATGTATCACTAGTCACTTTAAACAATGCCACTTTAACTACTTAGGGAGTAGCGGCGCGCTAGCGGGCCACTCCCGACACTACCCGGTGAAATGTAAGGCGCCAAAATCAAAATCCAAAACTTTAATTATTAAACATTCATCAATATACAAGTGTTGCATAGTCATCAAAAGCTCTGATTCTTGGCAATATCACAACGTTGTCAGATTTCAAAAAGGCTTTACGGCGAAAGCACAACATTTGATTGTTTGAGGATAGCACCCCACATATTTTCCACATTAGCATAAAGTCATATCCAGCACGGGTCACACAAAACCCATATCACAGCTAAAATAAATCTCTTACCTTTCGAAGAACTTCTGCTGAGGACTTCCCAAGTGTCCAACGAAGAATTTTTCTAACAAAAATGGTTCTTTTGTTAGAAAAAGTCATTTATTATATCCATAAATCTCCGTTTGGTTGGCGCGTTATGATCAGAAAATCCTGATTTCCTGTTCCTATCCGTTCTGCTCAGGGCTACAGCTTCCAAACTCTGTATAAAGACTGTTGACATCTAGTGGAAGCCATAGGTACTGCAGTCTAGGAGCTGGTTTCCATTAAAATCAATAGGGAGAGTATCAAACAGAGCAAAGGTCACAACAACAACAAAAATTCCGGACAGAAATTTCTCGGGTTTTCGCCTGCTATATCAGTTCTGTTATACTCACATACATTATTTTAACACTTTTAGAAACTTCCGAGTGTTTCCTATCCAATAGTACAAATTATGTGCATATCCTATTTTCTGGGCCTGAGTGGCAGGCATTTTACTTTGGGCACGCCAGACTCTCCAAAACCGTCACCTCTGCTGCCGCTCCCTAAGAAGTTAAATAATGTTTACATACCCTACATTACTCATCACATATGTATATACTGTACTCTATACCATCTACTGCATCTTGCCTATGCCGTTCGGCCATCACTCATCCATATATTTATATGTACATATTCTTATTCATTCCTTTACACTTGTGTGTATAAGGTAGTTGTTGTGAAATTGCTAGATTACTTGTTAGATATCACTGCATGGTCGGAACTAGAAGCACCTGCATTTCGCTACACTCGCATTTAACGTCTGCTAACCATGTGTATGAGACCAATAAAGTTTGATTTGATTTGGAAGTAGACCAGGGAAGTAGACCAGGGACGTAAACCAGGGACATAGACCAGGCCACAGTACTTGAGTTCATTGAATCTCTATTGTCATGCAGTTATAGACACTCACAAAATTTGTGGTTTTGGCACAACAATGCTTTTATAACACAAAATATGTTTCTTGACTCTGTTTCATCATGAGCAGCATAATGAACACTTTATCCATATATAGAGACAGCAGCAGAGAGGGATCAAGTTCATACAGTCTTCTCAGGAATTGTATGACTCATGTTCAATTTAGTTTCAAAGACAATGTGGTTGTCTTTCATCTATCACCACTTCCAGCAGACAATGTGTGAAGTATGGTATTTTGCTCCCCTATGCAAGCTGCGAACTATGCATGACCTCAGCTCAGTTGGTAGAGCATGGTTCTTGCAACGCCTGCATAGTGGGTTTGATTCCCGGGACCACTTATATGACAAACATGCATGCATAATCAGGGTTAGGTAGGTTACTTTCTAAATGTAATCCGTTACTAGTTATCTGTCCAAAATTGTAATCCGTAAAATAACTTTTGAATTACCCAAACTCAGTAACGTAATCTGATTACATTCAGTTACTTTTAGATTACTTTCCCCTTAAGAGGCATTAGAAGAAGACACAAATGTATGTGTCACGGTTCTCTGGTGGAGCGGACCAAGACGCAGTGAGGGTTCCAGTATACGTACTTTATTTAAAGTGCAAATTGGAAAAAACTGAAACAAACCGTCACGCAGGTGTGGCACACCCAGGTACACACACAACTACAAACAATAACCCACCAGGCAAGTGGGGGAGGGAATCAACTTAAATAGGATTCCCAATTAGAGACAACGACTAACAGCTGCCTCTAATTGGGAACCCAAACCAACCAACATAGAAATATAAACATAGAACATTAACACACCCCTGATCACGTCCTGACCAAAAACACCAATGAGCAGCCAAGAGGGCTATCTATGGCCAGGACGTGACAGTATGTTACCAACTGAACGACATCTATCGCAGGATAAATCAGTGTTAAAGTTTACATATCTGGCCATATGGATGTTAAATGTAACTTTATGGGTTGGTTATGTAGGCTTTTTCTAACCCATCGCTTTCTACTACATATAACAATATAATACAATTATACCTCTACATTAAAAACCAAAGTCTATCAGAATTCCAGTCACTACAGTAAATGTCATACCCCTTGATCTTCTAGAATAGGACTTGGAAATATGGAAGTAAAGATTAGCCAAATAGTTTTACCTAAGCATAACCCAAAAACTAAGGACTTATTAGCCAGCCCTACTGTGTTGTTTATGATTTTGTTGTCATGGAGGACTGATTGGGTTCATTGATTCTGCACTCATGGAATGGCATGCTTAGAGCACTACTGAAAAGTGATATTTACATACTATTTACATTGCTATAGGCCTATTGTTTACCTTTTTGTTAGTGACACTATAATATCTTGATAATATGCAGCTGTTTAAAGGGCATATCCACAGATGAAACAATAACAAAAAGGTCGCCCCACCTCTGTTTTGGTAAAAAGCTGAGGTATGGGCCTGGAGAAATGTAACTACTCTCAGATTAATAGACAGAGCTATAGATGTAAGGACTGACCATCAATGATATCAACATGATAGTTGTAACCATGTTATGAGGCCATACATTGTTCGTTTACATTTACAATGTTTACAAACATTGGAGTAAACAAGCTTATATGTTGGGTTCTGATGTGGTTAGACAGTTGAACTAAACTCATGAGGCATTTAGAAGTTATATTCTTCAAGAGTATATGGATATATATAATTTATGGATGTAGCAACTACAGATTGTCCCTTTAAGTCTTATCAAAACTGTGTGAGTTTGAGCATATGTCCATTAGGCCTTTGGATTTATTTTTTATCAGCATGAATTAGATTGAGCAATAAAAGCCCCACTTTTAATCCATAGTCTGGGATCTGCACTATGCAGCTGTTGTTCCATAGGCTGGGATCTGCACTATGCAGCTGTTGTTCCATAGGCTGGGATCTGCACTATGCAGCTGTTATTCCATAGGCTGGGATCTGCACTATGCAGCTGTTGTTCCATAGGCTGGGATCTGCACTATGCAGCTGTTGTTCCATAGGCTGGGATCTGCACTATGCAGCTGTTATTCCATAGGCTGGGATCTGCACTATGCAGCTGTTGTTCCATAGGCTGGGATCTGCACTATGCAGCTGTTATTCCATAGGCTGGGATCTGCACTATGCAGCTGTTGTTCCATAGGCTGGGATCTGCACTATGCAGCTGTTGTTCCATAGCCTGGGATCTGCACTACGCAGCTGTTGTTCCATAGGCTGGCATCTGCACTATGCAGCTGTTATTCTATAGGCTGGGATCTGCACTATGCAGCTGTTATTCCATAGGCTGGGATCTGCACTATGCAGCTGTTGCAAGAGTGTATTTTTCACTGTCTGTCCACTGGTTTCAAAAACAATGATTGATAGACAGCTTAAACTTCTTGAATTCAACCATTATTGGGTTCAAATACACATTTAGATTTGTGAACAGCCATCCACAACAACCACAATTCGTAAGGCGCAAATAGCTAAATGAGAGAACAGCAGTGTGATTCACATCAATGTGCTATGTAGATATGAATTAATAAGTGATATCTGTATCGCCGTAGATTACGCCACTGCTGTCATCCTTACCTCCAAGTGTTTATTCAAGTTGGAGAATCTTTGAACGCCGACAGCAGTCGCACCATTGGAAGACATATCTTGGACTGTAGCCTACAAAGCCTATTCCTGCTCTTTTTCCCACGACTCATCAAACACGTTTGGTGTGTCACCATAGTGGTCTCTGACTTGTGGTCAGACTCGCTTAGGTGGAACAAATTTAAACTTGCGCCTTTTTTCAATGCTGATTTGAATTTCATTGAGAAAACAGAGAAGTGTCAAAGATTATTGTCAAAGACTCCTTTCGGAATTTAAAAGTAATCATCTAGTTTTTCAAAAGTATCTGTAATCTGATTACAATATTTTTGCTGGTAACATAACGGATTACAGTTACCGTTTTTTTGTAATCCCTTACATGTAATCCGTTACTCCCCAACCCTGTGCACGCATTATAAATCACTTTGGATAAGATTGTCTGCTTAATGGCATATATATATATATATATCATCTTAAATCATTGGTCTAGAACACATGCAGCTGACTCATGTTATGCTCAGTCAGCAGTACACTATAATTGGATGAAATAAATGTATCACTAGCCACTTTAAACGATGCATTTATATAATGTTTACATATCCTACATTACTCATCTCATATGTATATGCTGTACTCCGTACCATCTACTGCATCTTGCCTACGCCGATCAGCCATTGCTCATCCATATATTTATATGTACATACTCGTATTCATTCCTTTACTCTTGTGTGTATAAGGTAGTTGTTGTAAATTTGTTAGATTACTTGTTAGATACTACTGCATAGTCGGAACTAGAAGCACAAGCATTTCGCTACACTCGCATTAACATCTGCTAACCATGTGTATGTGACAAATAACATTTGATTTGATTTGATTTTCAATGTTAAACCATGTTTTGATAAACTGCAGAAGGCTCTCTCTCTTTGTGTTATCAGAACAGTAACCAGAACTATCACCATCACTGTAGTCAACAAATCAGCTGTTGGTCCACTTATAGTCCTTTGTGACTCAGTTGGTAAGCTACCAACACCAGGGTGGTGGGTTTGATTCCTGCTGGGGTCACATCTATTCACTCATCATAGACTGTAGCCTACTGTAAATTGTTTTGGTAAATGGTATATATTCTACTGTGTATATTACCTGTGTTTTCTCTGTTGCTGCAGGTCAGGAAGCGTTTCTACCGACTGGGGTGAGATTTATGCCTTCGTGAAGAACCTTACAGACCGATTTGTGAGGTGAGCAATTGTTTTCCCGAAACATGTTAAATGTATGTTATACAAATGAACTGTAGTCTGGGAAAGGGACAACGCTGGACTGTAGTTTGGATATGTTTGTTAAAATGGAACCTGAGGCCCTTGGACACATTATTATATATATTTTCTTTACAATATAAAAAGTGGATATTTTTACAACTGACTTTTCTGACTAATCAAATTCATCCCAGTCCATTAACCAATACAGCCCTGTATATTTACCAACTATCATAGTACAAAGTCCACAATGTCTAACCTGTGTTGAATTAATAAAAGCAGGATAACAGGATCAGTCAACCAAATTGAATTGTAGGCAGAGGACTCGTGTGAACGTAACCGGTACTGGTAAAAAAAAAAAAAGAATGGAAGTATGGAGGTAGTCAGTGGTGGAAAAAGTACCCAATTGTCATACTTGAGTAAAAGTTGAAAGTCATCCAGTAAAATACTACTTGAGTAAAAGTCTAAAAGTATTTGGTTTTTAAATATACTTAAGTATCAAAAGTAAATGTATAAATCATTTCAAATTGCTTATATTAAGCAAACCAGTGGGTTTATTAACATTCTTCATCAAGAATATGGGCAGAATTTCATTAGTGACAATGAAAGAGGTGGGAATGTTGTTCACTTGTCAAATAATTGCTACTTTTCCTATCAATATAGCATTAAAAATAGTTGTACATACTGTATTTTGACGTTTATTTTCGCAACCCAAATATTGAGTCGCGACTGAGACAAACTGGTTCAATTTCGGTCCCGAGGCAAAACCAGTTGAGAACCACTGGGCTAGACTATGCAGCTACTGTTGTTAGTAGTTTACAGTTGATCAGACTGAAATATAGTCTTGTTTCCATGCAGTCCAGCATGTCAGATCTCTACTGTTTAGGTGTATAGGCTGCTACGTTTATGGAAGAGTTTTTGCTTGTGTTTTTGCTCGAGAGTGATGTGTTATCATGCTTGCTAAATAAATACCGGAGGAAAGGGGAGAGCGCCTTGAGCTTTGTGCGTTGTGCCCGGCCCACACGACCTGCGATTTCTGTGAATCTGATTGGTCAAGAGATGCACAGAGCCTGTAGCAGCACTCCGATGTGAAGGACAGAGAAATTGTGCCGAGTTCACAAATCATGAGGCAAATCGTAAAAAAAAAAACGGTACTTTGCCCATCTTTTTAACGCTTTGCGTCAATATATTTTGTTAAACTAAATCACAAAGTGGTATGGCGCCACACCTGATTGAAAAGTGCTGTGGCAAACACCGCATAGCCACACGTTTTCCGGTGGCCCTTATTGCAGGGTGATTTTTTTTTTGATTGCGTAACAACGGCGGTTGACTAAATGTTATGTGCCAGTCCAGACGGTATCGACCAGCCAAACATAAATGAAGAAACGGTTTGTTGAAGAAAATAGCAAATGGGCCAGGTGTGAGTGGGTGGCAGCGAGGATCAGTCTTCTGGGCTGTGAGAATGGCCATTTGTAACCGGGGTGGTCCAGATCCACACATAGATATCTATCCCTCCTTCCGAGCGCAGAATAGGCCAGAAGACCTGGGTTCGGGTAGTATTTGACATGTTTCAAATATTTTCACAGTTTTCTCTAGCCTGCCTAGAGTGCCAGATGGGCGGATGCTTACAGTTTTGGGACTATTCTACTGGTTCATTAAGCCAGGCAAGCTTAGTCAAGCACAGATAAAGCCTTTTAAATGAATGAAAGGATTTCAAATAGTATTTGAACCCAGGGGGTCTGCACGGAATGGGCCAGGGAGAGACAGGGAATGTACAGTAAGGCAAAAGAACACTGAGAGGCGAGGACAATCTGCTATACAATGCTCCTTTACCAAGAACACTTCTGTTCTGCCATGTGGAGCATGCAGACTGGAGAGATTTCTCTCTTTTTTTTCCCTTTCTCCGGATTTCTCCCAGTCTGGCATTGCAAGCAAGCTCTTGATTTATTCAGTGTTGGTTGGAAGAGAAAACTGGAGAAGGATTTAATTGAAATGACAGGCTTATATTTCAGTCTAGCCTGAGATGTTAGTCTAGATATATAAGATCAATAGAGTCTGTATAGTTCAGATGTGATTCTAGCCAATCCATCACCTGTCTAAAGTTAAAACTGATACAAATTGTTTGACATTTTCTCAGTTACGATTATAATACATTCTCAATGTCCTCAAACAAACTACTCAGTCATGTTCCAAAAATACTTCTTCAGAAAGTACGTGATCTATATGGCAGCTGTATTTCTTTGCCAGATATGGCCGTGTGGCGTAAAGATGTGCTGTGGGGGAAGACTTGCTGAGACTAGCTGAGACTGGCTGAGACTAGCTGAGACAAACGGAGACTATCTGCAACAGGCTGAGACTGGCTGAGACTGGCTGAGACTAGTTGCGACTAGCTGAGACAAGTTGAGACTAGTTAAGATTAGCTGCAACAGGCTGAGATTAGCTGAGACTGGCTGAGACTGGCTGAGATTAGCTGAGACTGGCTGAGACTGGCTGAGATGAGCTGAAACTGGCTGAGATTAGCTGAGACTGGCTGAGATTAGCTGAGACTGGCTGAGACTGGCTGAGATTAGCTGAGACTGGCTGAGGTTAGCTGAGACTGGCTGACACTGGCTGAGACTGGCTGAGACTGGCTGAGACTAGTTGCGACTAGCTGAGCCTAGCTGAGACTGGATGAGCCTGGTTGAGACTGGCTGAGACTAGCTGAGACTAGCTGAGACTAGCTGAGACTGGCTGAGACAAGCTGAGACTAGTTAAGACTTGCTGTGACAGGCTGAGACTGGCTGAGACTGGTTGAGACTAGTTAGGACTAGTTAAGACTAGTTGAGACTAGTTGACACTAGCTGAGACTAGTTGAGACTAGTTGACACTTGCTGAGACTAGCTGAGACTAGCTGGGACTAGTTGAGACTAGCTGGGACTAGTTGAGACTAGCTCAGACTAGCTGATAATAGTTGGGACTAGTTGAGACTAGCTCAGACTGGCTGAGACTAGTTGACACGAGCTGAGACTAGCTGAGTAGCTGAGAATAGTTGTGTGTGTGTGTGCATTGAGGTATCATTGCCATGACAACCTGTTTCCTGTCTGTTATCACTTCCTCCCTCCACAGGAGAACAGCATATCCTCCCTTAAATCACATACTCGAATTAGGTGATACAAACTAGTGTATTGGTATCTTGTATACCATGTAACGTTTGTTGGTAGTTTTCTTTTCGT
The DNA here is from genome assembly GCA_003317085.1 of Hucho hucho. Taxonomy (NCBI): domain Eukaryota; kingdom Metazoa; phylum Chordata; class Actinopteri; order Salmoniformes; family Salmonidae; genus Hucho; species Hucho hucho. Next base: position 9,330 of record QNTS01003625.1, on the reverse strand, counting down.
CACACTGCATATCTGAAATAATGTCTTTACACTTACATGCTGACCAGACCGCTCGCGCGCATGTTTATTTTGTCCACCCTCACCAGATGTGATCACGACACGCAGGTTGAAGTATCAAAACAAACTCTGAACCAACTATATTAATTTGGGGACAGGTCAAAAAGCAAACATGTATGGCAATTTAGCCTGCTATCTTGCTGTTGCTAGCTAATTTGTCCTGGGATATAAACATTGGGTTGTTATTTTACCTGAAATGCACAAGGTCCTCTACTCCGACAATTCATCTACAGATAAAATGGTAAACCGAGTTCGTTTCTAGTAATCTCTGCTTCTTCTTCTTCTCTGGACTTTATATGGCGGTTGGCAACCAACTTTAAGGTGCATTACCACTACCAACTGGACTGGAGTGTGGGCCTCAGTTCATCTTTCAATCACCCACGTGGGCTCCTAAAAACCAATGAGGAGATGGGAGAGGCATGACTTGCAGCGTGTCAAGCATCACAAATAAAACCAAGTTCTATTTTAGAGCCTGGCTACGCAGACTCTCGTTGAGGCGCGCGTGAGCGCTGTGGGTGCAACGATTGAATAACGTGTATGTGTACATTTATTTTGCAACGCACGAGACGTGATCCGTGTGGTCAGCATGTTAGACAGCCTATTCAGTAACTATCTATCTCATGCTGTTTTTCTCATGTCAATGTGTTATAGAAATTTTGTGCTCAATGTTCACAAACTGAACTTCAATTAAACAAACTCTGTCTGTTACCCAGTATTTGTAAGATACTGGTTGAAATGAGACAAACAGAGGCCCAATCTACAATGGTCAAATGTAAATTGTTTATTCATGCGAGAGCTCTGATCTTAAAAGGTGTACACAGTCTTTTATATGGTACAATGTTGAAATACAAAAAATACAAAGGCCCCACCATATTCCCACCCTTTCCAGGAAATAGTGTTTTCCCACAGTACCCATTCATTCCTTATCACAATCTTTGTAACATAAGTCTTGGAACCTGTCGAGGATTGGCAGGGAGGGCAGGGATCCTGGTCTTCGGAAGGGTGTATACAGACTAATCTTGATTCTTACGAAACAAGAGTGTCTGAAGAAGAGTGTTCAGCATGGTCGGACAAGGTGAGAGGTGTTATAAGTAAATATCTGTGTGTGTGTAGTTAACCTGATGGTAAACAGAATATTGGGATAGACTATTGCATATATTTTCAGAATGGAATATTCTTAGATGTACAAATATTTAGTCATTAAACATAAAATCTATAACACAATGAGATCCTGAGTTGTATTACTGTGCAGCCTCAAGGAAAAAGGATGTGTAGTATTTCATTTTAGTGTAGAAAGTATCCAACACTAAAAGCTACTACTGATATACAGTACCAGTCAAAAGTTTGGACACACCTACTCATTCAAGGTTTTTCTTTATTTTTACTATTTTCTACATTGTAGAATAATAGTGAAGACATCACAACTATGAAATAACACATAAGGAATCATGTAGTAACCAAAAAAGTGTTAAGCAACTCAAAATATATTTTATATTTAAATTATTCAAAGTAGCCACCCTTTGCCTTGATGACAGCTTTGCAAACTCTTGGCATTCTCTCCACCAGCTTCACCTGGAATGCTTTTCCAACATTCTTGAAGGAGTTCCCACATATGCTGAGCACTTGTTGGCTGCTTTTCCTTCACTCTGCGGTCCAACTCATACCAAACCATCTCAATTGGGTCAAGGTCAGGTGATTGTGGAGGCCAGGTCATCTGATTTAGCACTGAGTCACTCTCCTTGGTCAAATAGCCCTTACACAGCCTGGAGGTGTGTTGGGTCATTGTCCTGTTATAGTCCCAATAAGCGCAAACCAGATGGGATGGCGTATCGCTGCAGAATGCTTTGGTAGCCATGCTGGTTAAGTGTGCTTTGAATTCTAAATAAATCACAGACAGTGTCACCAGCAAAGCACCCCTGCACCATCACACCTCCTCCTCCTTGCTTTACGGTGGGAACCACACATGCGGAGATCATCAGTTTACCTACTCTGCATCTCACAAAGACATGGCGTATGGAACCAAAAATCTCAAATTTGGACTCATCTGACCAAAGGACAGCTTTCCACCAGTCTAATGTCCATTGTTTGTGTTTCTTGGCTCAAGCAAGTTGCTTCTTATTATTGGTATCCTTTAGTAGTGGTGTCTTTGCAGCAATTCGACCATAAAGGCCTTATTCACGCAGTCTCCTCTGAACAGTTGATGTTGAGATGTGTCTGTTACTTGAACCCAGTTAAGCTTTTATTTGGGCTGTAATTTCTGAGGCTGGTAACTCTAATGAACGTATCATCTGCAGCAGAGGTAACTCTGTTGTAGTCCTCATGAGAGCCAGTTTCATCATAGCGCTTGATGGTTTTTGCGACTGCAATTGAAGAAACTTTAAAAGTTCTTAAAATGTTCCGTATTGACTGACCTTCATGTCTTAAAGTAATGATGGACTGTCGTTTCTCTTTGCTTATTTGAGCTGTTCTTGCCATAATATGGACTTGATATTGTACCAAATAGGGCTATCTACTGTATACCACCCTTACCTTGTCACAACACAACTGATTGGCTCAAACACATTAAGAAGGAAAGAGATTCCACAAATTAACTTTTAACATGGCACACCTGTTAACTTCACAGGGAGCGGTGGGTCGCTAGCGACCCACTCCCGACACCACCAGGTAAAATGTAAAGCGCCAAATTCAACATCCCAAAGTTGAATTATTAAACATCCACCAATATACAAGTGTTTCATACTCATCAAAAGCTCTGTTTCTTGGCAATATCACAGCGTTGTCAGATTTCAAAAAGGCTTTACGGCGAAAGCACTACATCTGATTGTTTGAGGGCAGCACCTCACATACTTTCTCATAGCCATGAATTCATTAGCCAGCGTGGCACACACATAACACATTTCACAGCGAAAACAAATCAATTACCTGTTGAAGAACTTCTGCTGAGGTCATCCTAAGTGTCCAACGAAGACAATCCATGGTTCTTTTGTTAGAAAAAGTAATGTATTATATCCATAAATCTCCATTTGGTTCGCGCGTCATAGTCAGAAACGACAGCCTCCACTAGTCCATTGAAANATAGTCCTACACTAGTCTAGATAGATACAGCTGTATATTCCCTAATAGTCGTACAGTAGTCTAGATAGAAACAGTTGTATATTCACTGATAGTCCTACAGTAGTCTAGATAGAAACAGATGTATATTCACTGATAGTCCTACACTAGTCTAGAAAGAAACAGCTGTATATTCACTGATAGTCCTACACTAGTCTAGATAGATACAGTTGTATATTCCCTAATAGTCCTACAGTAGTCTAGATAGAAACAGATGTATATTCACTGATAGTCCTACAGTAGTCTAGATAGAAACAGATGTATATTCACTGATAGTCCTACAGTAGTCTAGATAGATACAGCTGTATATTCCCTGATAGTCCTACAGTAGTCTAGATAGATACAGCTGTATATTCCCTAATAGTCCTACACTAGTCTAGATAGATACAGCTGTATATTCCCTAATAGTCCTACAGTAGTCTAGATAGATACAGCTGTATATTCACTGACTGATAGTCCTACACTAGCCTAGATAGATACAGCTGTAT
>QNTS01003624.1:43921-56330 GCA_003317085.1 Hucho hucho | reverse complement strand
ATAACGCTATAGAGGCTGTACTGACTGTGAGAGGGGATAACGCTATAGAGGCTGTACTGACTGTGAGAGGGGATAACGCTATAGAGGCTGTACTGACTGTGAGAGGGGATAACGCTATAGAGGCTGTACTGACTGTGTGAGGGGATAACGCTATAGAGACTGTACTGACTGAGAGGCTAACGCTATAGAGGCTGTACTGACTGTGAGAGGGGATAACGCTATAGAGACTGTACTGACTATCATCATCATCTCTTATCTCAGCCATCGTACAGGGGTTGTTATCTGGCTGATAGAGACAGAGAAAAAAGGTAAATAAATCCACTAAAATACATAATTAGATTCAATCTACCGTGGTGGGGAATCCTTTGCAAATGCAATTGAATATGATGTACCCAACATACAGTATTTTGTTGCATGTGTTAGTTTAAGCACAACAGAAGATAATCATAACATCTAGTTTCAGAGAGTTTGCCTCTGTTCATTCACAACTGCAGTCATAAAGCCTCTGGGCTTTGTGCTGGCTGAAATGACCACTATATTGTTGCCCAGTTGGAGGGTTATTATGTGAGAATGAAGCAGATTGGAAACTCAAGGCCGAGCCAGAATCCCATGAAGATGTTCTGTCTGAAATGGTGTCTGGACGACAGCCCACTGGAGATGGAGAATGAGTCATTTACGGTGTCAATAAGTCGCCCTCAAGCTACAACAGATGGCTTTTTGTGTGAGTGAGCAGCAAGGGTTTTCACTTCTGTGTGTTTGGGTGGGATACATGTCGGTTGACACGTTTTTATCCTGAGATCAGGAGGAGGATGTTGCTTCTGAATGCTAGAAGTCCATTCAGTTTGTAATGTAACCTTTTGGCAAAGCCGTCTTGGTCTATTTATCTAAAGCAGTGATGTCGATACTAAAATGAGTCTCCCTGGGCTCTCTGCTGTGCAGCTGGCGCGTATCGAGGAGGAGCTGATCGACAGTCTTCGCAGGGAGGTGGCGAGACAGAGAGAGCTGAAAGTTATACGACAGGAGGACAACAGGTTACGCTGGAGGACACTGTGCTTCCTTCAGCTCAACCAGCGCCTCAAAAAGTACGTACTACACACTTTACAATATGATTTTTCCCCAGATATGATACTGTAGTACACATTTTTAAAAAGGACCATTGCGCTCTCCCCAAGGAGATAACCTACTGTTAACCTGTTGGTACCTGGTAGTACACTTTCTTACCTTCTACATATGTTGTGTCTCTGTATTTCTACCATGCTGCCTCTCTCTGCTTTGCCAGGCCAGTTGTAACCAGCTATTACAAGAACATCCCTATGCACATCTACTGTCTCCCTATTCAGACTGTTGGAAAAAGCAACAGTAACAAGAAGAAGAAGAAGTGGCAGCGATGAGAAGAAGAGGAAGTAGAATAGGAGTGAAGTCTGGGAGGATGCTTGTGACAGTTCATCGGCTCATCTTCCATGTACCACTGTATCCATGACCCACTGTATCCATGTACCACTGTCTCCATGTACCACTGTCTCCATGTACCACTGTCTCCATGTACCACTGTCTCCATGACCCACTGTATCCATGTACCACTGTATCCATGACCCACTGTATCCATGTACCACTGTATCCATGACCCACTGTATCCATGTACCATTGTATCCATGTACCACTGTCTCCATGTACCACTGTAGAACACAGGACTACGTAACTCACAAGTCCTGCTGAGCGCTGCTTCTTTAACATTCTGTATTGCATTGAAAAAAAGAAAGTCACAAAGAATATTTTGGATATCTATATGCTCTCTTTCCAGGATTTCTTACTTTGCCAATATACTGATATACAGTGCCTTCGGAAAGTATTCAGACCCCTTGACTTTTTCCACATTTTGTTACGTTACAGCCTTATTCTAAAATGGATTAAATAAAAAATCCTCATCAACACAATACACAATACCCCATAATGACATCACAATACCCCATAATGACATAGCAAAAAATGGTTTTTAGACATTTTTGCAAATGTATAAAAAAAAAACGTTATACCTTATTTCCATAAGTATTCAGACCCTTTGCTATGAGACTCTGAAATTGAGCTCAGGGGCATCCTGTTTCCGTTGATCATCCTTGAGATGTTTCTACAACTTGATTGGAGTCCACCTGTGGTAAATTAAATTGATTGGACATGATTTGGTAAGGCACACACCTGTCTATATAAGGTCCCACAGTTGACAGTGCATGTCAGAGCAAAAACCAAGCCATGAGGTTGATTTGATTTGAAGGAATTGTCCGTAGAGCTCCAAGACAGGATTGTGTCGTAGGCACAGATCTGGGGAAGGGTACCAAAACATTTCTGCAGCATTGAAGTTCTACAAGAATGCAGTGGCCTCCATCATTCTTAAATGGAAGAAGTTTGGAACCACCAAGAGTCTTCCTAAAGCTGGCTGCAAATGGGGGAGAAGGGCCGTGGTCAAGGAGGTCACCAAGGACGCGATGGTCACTCTGACAGTGATCTAGAGTTTCTCTGTGGAGATGTGAGAACCTTCCAGAAGGACAACCATCTTTGCAACACTCCACCAATCAGGCCTTTATGGTAGAGTGGCCAGACGGAAGCCGCCACTCAGTAAAAGGCACATGACAGCCCGCTTGGAGTTTGCCAAAATGCACCTAAAGACTCTCAGACCATGAGAAACAAGATTCTCTGGTCTGATGAAACCAAGATTGAACTCTTTGGCCTGAATGCCAAACGTCACGTCTGGAGGAATCCTGGCACCATCCCTACGGTGAAGCATGGTGGTGGCAGCATCATGCTGTGTGGATGTTTTTCAGCGGCAGGGACTGGGAGACTAGTCAGGATCGAGGCAAAGATGAATGGAGCAAAGTACAGAGAGATCCTTGATGGAAACCTGCTCCAAAGCGCTCAGGACCTCAGACTGGGGCAAAGGTTCACCTTCCAACAGGACAACGACCCTAAGCACACAGCCAAGACAACGCAGGAGTGGCTTCGGGACAAGTCTCTGAATGTCCTTGAGTGGCCCAGCCAGAGCCTGGACTTGAAGCCGATTGAACATCTCTGGAGAAACCTGAAAATAGCTGTGCAGCGATGCTCCTCATCCAACCTGATAGAGCTTGAGAGGATTTGCAGAGAAGAATGGGATAAACTCCCCAAATACAGGTGTACCAACCTTGTAGCGTCATACCCAAGAAGACTCGAGGCTGTAATCGCTGCCGAAGGTGTTTCAACAAAGTACTGAGTAAAGGGTCTGAATACTTATGTAAATGTGATATTTGTTTCTTTTTTTTTTAAATAAATTTGCAAAAATGTATAAAAAACTGTTTTTGCTTTGTATTTATGGGGGTAATGTGTGTAGATTAATTAGGGAAAAAATATGCATTTAATCAGTTTTAGAATAAGGCTGTAACCTAACAGAATGTTAGGGGTCTGATACAGTTTTATCTTTTTGTAAAGTTTTTGTTTGTTGTTGTCATGTCATTTCCTGTGACAAATGTCCTCTGTTTGGAACTCATTACTATATGAACTGACTCTTGTACAGAACCAAAGAAAAGTTGATTTTTAGAAAACCCCAAGCCATGAATTTGCTGCACCTCATCTTAACTTCACGACAATTAGCGTGGGTTTATTTTTCCTCACATTGGTTGCTCTCTCTCTAAGCTGCGTTCAATGTGATAGGTTAGGAAACATAGCACAGGGCAAGCCTGTGACTGACAGTTCGCTAATCAGACAGATAGCTCGGCTGCTCTACCTTCCACCCAACACCCATTCTTCTCTCTCTCCCTCGTCACAGTGGAAGCCACAACTTCAAGAGCTCAAGCCAACGCAGCCATGTTTAAAAAAACACATGAATTAATTACTGTCTTCATTCAGCCTTGTAGAATGGAATCACTAGTCATATCTAGTTAATTACCCTGCTCCACTGTCTGCTCTGAGTGGCCATATTAGTTTTTTAAGACAATGTTCATGTACCCATACTCAGATGTTGCTGAAGCTAGATCTTACAAGCCTGGATAGATATTTTACCTATCAGCTAACCACATATGTTATTAGCAATCTGGTGCCCGACTGCACAGTCGATGACGTGGCACGCAACCATTGGTTGATGCATGCAACATCTGAGCAGGGGAACGTGACCAATGAAAGTTCCTTTTAGGTGACCGCTGGAACCAGGTGGCAGGTACTGGCAGGTTCTGGCAGGTACTCATCATGCTCACGTTTCTGTGAAGTCATTTCTTCTGATTGGGTTGACTCTGGCAGCATGCATTATATACACCTGGGCTAGCGTCAGTTAACACCCTCTCTTCCTTTTCAGTTAGTCCTTCCCATATCGCTCCTGTCACTGGTCCATTGAGACCTGTCTTGGTTGGGAGGAGAAGAGAGGATATCCAGCTATTGAGCTGCCCAGACAGAAAGCTACAGGTGAACTGAAGCATAGTCTGGTTAACATCAACAGACGAATCTAGAAGAAAAAGAAACGCACACCTATATAGGCGAGGTGCTGGCTAGCAGAGTGGAAAACTTGAAAATAAAGAAGAGCCGCACACTCTAGGAGCTCAGATGCAAAAAATATTTTATGTCCAATGTTTCGACAGGCAAGCTGTCTTCATCAGAGTATAATCACAAACACTGCGGGGTGACGCGTTTATATAGTGTCAAAGGACACACACAGGTGTCTGTAATCATGGCCAAGTGTGGCCTAATATCATTGGTTAATTCTGAGATATTAAAATGGCATACAAAAAACGAATGGATAGCATACGATCATAGATTAGATTTAGGCTACATAAGCCTACAAACAATCACAATGGCAAAGTCACAATCACAAGAATGGTTTCAGATCAAAGTCTATGTTGAGACCGAAGGGAGCGAGGGTCTTTAAATTAAAGATCCAGGCAGCCTCTCGTTTTAACAATAAATTATCGAGGTAACCCCCTCTCCTAGGGAGGGTGACATGTTCAATGCCAATATAACGCAGAGACGAAATCGAGTGGTTTGCTTCCAAAACATGGGCCGCAACTGGGTAAGTCAAGTTTTTGCACCTAATGGTGCTACGATGCTCCGAGATACGTACTTTTAATTTGCGCTTTGTTTTACCCACATAATTTTTACCACAAGGACAAGTTATAAGATAAATAACTGCCTTAGTGGAGCACGTAATAACACCTTTGATTGGGATCTGTTTCCCTGTCTGGGGGTGTTTGAAGGATCTACATTTATAAGTGCCATTGCATTGAGCACAGCCATTACACTTGTAGTTTCCCTCCAGTAGGGGCTCAAATAGACGTTGTTCAGGAATATCTTGGGGTGGTAAATCAGAGTTTACCAATTGGTCTCTGAGATTTCTGCCCCGCGAGAATACGACTAAGGGAAGGTCCGAAAACACATTACCGAGACTATCATCGGATTTTAGAATGTGCCAATGCTTGTGAACGATTCCCTTAATTTGTTCAGAGCACTTTGAATAGCGGGTGGTTAGAACGCAAGATGACCTGACCATTGAGAAACAACAACACAATGTCCAGATTAATTCAATTAGAGAACAAAGATGTTGGCCTAAACATGCAAGAGGTGTGAATGAATGATGCAAAGTGAATTGAAAGTTGCCAACTGTCTGATATTCATTGACCAGGGTATGCTGATACAGTCACAGTATGCTCAGTATGCTGAATGAACAGATCTATAGTAGTTCACTTCCTTACCAACAGGGGGAAGTCAACAGAAGCACGAGCAGCAACCAGCACGTATCTCCATCTTTTGTGTATAAAAATAAATTGTGCCATAATCAATGAATGACACTACATGTGTAGAAATGCAACTGATCTCCATATTACATTGAAACATATGTGAGATTCATCATGCAATATTTACTGTGACCTTGGTATTTCCCATAAAAGCAGAAAAAGTAGATTGAATGAAATATTTGTTGCGGTATATGTAATGTTCTGTGCAGAAGAGGTTGAGCTATGAGCGAGTGAGCTGGACGGGTTCTAACACCAGCTCATCTTGAACATCTCTTGTTGCCTCAAAAGAGCATTCTCTTTCATTTATAACCTGAAAACTGTCAGATTAAAGGAGGATAAACACTGAATGTTGAGGAAAATGGTGGCTATCTGTCAAAGAAAACAGACAATACATACAAAATGGTTTGGCATCTTGCACATTAAAGTTAGTTATATCATTTCAATATAACTTTACACTGTATTCCAAAATGGATTTGGACAGTGTCTCCATGTCATCATCATGATCATCACAATCATCATCATCATCATCATCATCATCATCACCTTTTAGCCCATAACCCCTGAAACTGAGAATGAATTGGAATTTGCAAACTATCAAATTGTTCACTTACATGTGTATAATTTTGCCTGCAACAAATGACAAAACAGTGATGTTCTGTGATGAAAAGAGGGGATGTGATGATAAAATTATTGACATTTAATGTGTCAAATGTCTAATGCCATTTCATAGGCTACGTCACAACAAGACGTCTCCAATGTCTATATAGATCATGCCAGGTCACGGCGGGTCTGCCACGGTCTGTTTAGAAAATAAAAATGAAGCGAGGGAGACACTTGTCCAGCGGCACCAGTCGCAGAAAGAGCATCCAGCCAGCACGGCGCCAGCTCCAGCAGCAGCAGCTCCAGCTCCAGCTCCAGCTCCAGCAGCAGCTCCAGCAGATGGCTCTGGAGGTTGAGGCAGGGTCAGAGGGTAAAGGCTGTACACCCAGCATCCTCCATTGTAGACCAGTACACAGCCATCTTGGATCTGCGAGGAGAAGAGACATTAATGCGGTGAGTTTCTGCTCTGCTTTTTCCTTTCCAAATATCCAAGATGCTCCACCGGGGAAGCGTTGCATGTCGAACCGTCTTTATTTCGGCACCCAGCGACGCCGGTTCGGAGGGAATCGGGCCGGTGGTCGAGGTGTAATCCGGCCTTTGGCGTTCTCCTTTGGGGTTTTTGTCTGGGGCTGTGCATGTTGAGAGCGACACAGATGCAAGACATCGCAGGCCCCAATCCGCACAATCCCCCTGCTGTAGTCAAATAGTTACCCCGAGGTCTGAACATTGAGTCCTACTGATGTCTTGCAAGTCAGCCAGCTAGTTAGCTGGTTTATCCCGTTGTAATGGGGCTGATTTCATTCCAGGTATAGTAGCTCAGTGACCGTTTTCACTGAGCTATTCAAGTGAAAGTGTCTAGCGCGGAGTTGGGTTAGCTTGTTAGCCAGCGCTGGTATGTTAGCTCTGCTTAGCTAACCGCTAACGTTACAATGTTCACTCATCCAACAATTGCATCAAACATCCACTAATATCTGGGCTGTACATTTCAGTTATTGTCGCTTATCATGATGGTTCGGTTGGTTTCAGCTAACGGTACCGTATCAAGAAAATGGTTCTCTAACTTGCCAACTTGACCTCTCTTGGTGTTTTGTGTTACGGGTTGTGTCTAATGTAGGTAGCTTCTAGTTAGCCGACTCCGCTCATCCATACAGCCGAAGTGTTCATTCATCCAGCTTGATCTAACCCAGGGAGTTGACTCCTTCTGTCAAGTTGCCCACTTCGCTATCGATCGGAACGTAATGAAACGGCGGCTGAAGCTCAGCTTGTTCCACTGAATGGTTATCAGCTACGCCCGGCTAGTTGCATGAGTTTCTAGCCAAAGTAGCCTACTGGTACTTTGAGACCACACTAGCTGTTTAAGGCAACTTCCAAGCCACGTCGTTAGCTCCTCAACACACACAATGACCCAAACGGCAATATCGATGATTCCCCCCATCCCGTCAGTTCATCCAGCAGTCTCTACGATCAGAGTACAAAGCATGAGCCTATGTTGTCCTTGGTCTGGAGAGAAATTACTTTTCAGGGGTAGCTACATCCAGTGTTATTACATGATGGTGTAGCTAAAGGAATAAGACCCATGACTGTTTCCAAAGGTTTGTTACAAAGGTCTACTAGCTATGTATCTGCTTTGACACTCAGGGAAAGGGATTGTTTTGGTTGCAGGTTGTGATTTGGAGGTCTTGACTGAAATGAAATGGCTATGAGAAAGAATATAGCTACTCTAAATGAGAACTTTACTAAAGCCAAACTCTGTGTTTTTGTCCATGACTTCCAGCTGTGGATTTAATGCTTTTAGGCCCCTTTCTGTTTTGATATTCCAGTGAACACTAGTCTATTTGTTATGTATTCTGAATTTGGGTTGAGTCAGTCAGTGAATCTGTAATTTAGTGAAACTGAAGACTGACAGCAGTCAAAATGGTGATTGATGTGAAGTTGAAGCAGCCCCCGACCTCAGGTGATGCTGTCTGATTTGCTCAGTGTTATCTGTAATGACAAAATAAGAATTGGTTTTAGATGGGGTCGAATGAAATTATTCATGCCTAAAAGGTTTCAATGTATATTTTTATGCCTTTTTAGATCAATCCATCAACATGTATTTATAAAGCCCTTCTTACATCAGCTGATGTCACAGAGTGCTGTACAGAAACCCAGCCTAAAACCCCAAACAGCAAGCAATGCAGGTGTAGAAGCACGGTGGCTAGGAAAAACTCCTTAGAAAGGCCAAAACCTAGGAAGAAACCTAGAGGTACCAGGCTATAAGGGGTGGACGGATCTTTGTTTCTCCAACGCACTGCTGCTATTTCCATCTTTGCCCCTTTGGAAGATCAGGTCTTTTATGACCAGAATGCACTTTTTTAATAAATAGTCTTTTTTTTGTTCTTTTTTGTTGTTGCGTTAATCAATTCGGCCTTCTCTAAAGTAGGCTATTTGTTTGTTATTCTGCTTGGCCTGTCCGCTTACTGTTTATTTTGATTGGCGTTGAGGAGTGTGGCTTAATCTCTTTTAATCCAGAACATTTGTTGTGACCCACTGCTGGTAATAGCCTACATTTAACAGTCCCCAACATTTCTCATTAGTGTAGTCCCAGATTTGCTGCTGTCGAGTGCACACAGCACAGAGAGAGGCTCAAGCATATCTGATCGTGGGTTGGTGAGATGCAAGCAAAGAAGCAAGAAAGCTTCTTGTCTCCAAGCTGCTGCCCTGTGTCTGTGTGTGCCTGGTCTTCCCTGGCTGTGTAGTGTACAAAGGCTGTGGAAGCAGAGGGGTCAGCAGCCACATACTGTTGTGTTCTGTCTTCAGCAACTCTAGTTCAGATGGAGGAGGCTCATACATGTGTTTATATTAAAACACAAGCTAGTCTACTGCCCTTGGCATCATTGCTACTGCCAAAGAACATGCAGTACCGAGGAGAGATCCAATGGTTCAAGTGTCCACATTCAAGGCTAATGTAAGAATAGTGTTAACAGATAAGCTGCACACCTGATGTGGAAGCCAGGCAGATGTTACTTCACATATTGTGTAAGTATAAAAAGCCCCTAAGCTGTAGCCAAGGTCTATGGGTTTGGGATATGAAGCCTCAGCCTAGCATCATACCTGGCTCAGTAGTTAAAACAGTTGCTGAACCACATCAATGTGAACTGCTTCAGAGGAGTCAAACCAAAGAGCTGTGCAGGCAGCAACCACAGAGCAGGTGTGCTAGACCCAGGCAATTTGATCTGCCCTAACAGACAGGCAGTGAGATTGGGATCTCTTTAGTGAATCAGTGATGCGTATTAAGAAAAAAGTTGCACATATTGGCCAAAATCCCCTCTGGAAATGCTGGAAGTAGGATAACCCGTGTTTGGTGGTGGTACTGCTGTGGGGTGGTGGGGGCGGCGGTACTGCTGGCTGGGGGCGGTGGAGGAGTAAACGCATTTGTTTAGATATACAGTGCATTCAGAAAGTATTCAGACCCCTGGACTTTTTCCACGTTTTGGTACGTTACAGCCGTATTCTGAACTGTTTACAGTACCAGTCAAAAATGTGGACACAACTACTCATTCCAGGGTTTTTCTTTATTTATACTATTTTCTACATTGTAGAATAATAGTGAAGACATCAAAACTATGAAATAACACATATGGAATCATGTTCTAACCAAAAAAGTGTTAAACAAATCAAAATATATTTTAAATTTGAGATTCTTCAAAGTAGCCACCCTTTGCCTTCATGACAGCTTTGCACACTCTTGGCATTCTCTCAACCAGCTTCATGAGGTAGTCACCTGGAATGCATTTCAATTAACAGGTGTACTTTGTTAAGTTAATTTGTGGAATTTCTTTCCTCCTTAATGCATTTGAGCCAGTCAGTTGTGTTGTGACAAGGTAGGGGTGGTATACAGAAGATAGCCCTATTTGGTAAAATACCACATCCATATTATGGAAAGAACAGCTCAAAGAAGCAAAGAGAACACATCTCAACATCAACTGTTCAGAGGAGACTGCGTGAATCAGGCCTTCATGGTCGAATTGATGCAACAAAAAAAACACTACTAAAGGACACTAATAATAATAAGCGATTTGCTTGGGCCAAGAAACATGAGCAATGGACATTAGACTGTGGAAATCTGTCCTTCGGTCTGTTTAGTCCAAATTTGAGATTTAAACAGGACAATGACCCAACACACCTCCAGGCTGTGTAAGGGCTATTTGACCAAGAAGGAGAGTGATGGAGTGCTGAATCAGATGACCTGGCCTCCACAATTACCCAACATCAACCCAATTGAGATGGTTTGGGATGAGTTGGACCGCAGAATGAAGGAAAAGCAGCCAACAAGTGCTCAGCATATGTGGGTACTCCTTCAAGACTGTTGGAAAATCATTCCAGGTTAAGCTGGTTGAGAGAGTGCCAGAAGTTTCCAAAGCTGTCATCAATGCAAAGGTTGGATACTTTGAAGAATCTCAAATAGAAAATATATTTTGTTTTGTTTAACACTTTGATGTAAGCGGAACGCTACCTGCCCAACTGCATAGTGCCAGCTGTAAAGTTTGGTGGATGAGGAATAATGATCTGGGGCTGTTTTTCATGGTTCGGGCTTGACCCTTTAGTTCCAGTGATGGGAAATCTTAACACTGCAGCATACAATGACATTCTAGACAATTCTGTTCATCCAACAAAATATATTACCAGAAAATATTACATCACAGGACTCCTAATCAACATCAACCATAAAGGAACAATAAAACGGAATACTGTAGAATAGTATTGCTTGTTGTAGGAGCATCACCATCACCTCTGTCCCGTCCCTTTAACAAGGGCTCCTATACAGTACTCTACCATTGTTAGTGTGTCAATCAACCGGTGGCGCGTGTCTTGAGCTGCTTCCCTGGCAGGAGCTATGCTTCAGTGAGCCATGAACGAAGGAACCGCCTCCTGTCACACAGCCAAATGGGTCCATTTAACCAGACCCTGTATAGGGGGTCATCATTTAACCAGACCCTGTATAGGGGGTCATCATTTAACCAGACCCTGTATAGGGGGTCATCATTTAACCAGACCCTGTATAGGGGGTCATAGTCATCAGTGTCAATGAGACACAGAAGAGTGAAGAGCAGGACAGAGCAGGGCAGCCTAAAGGAAGGTGTCCTCTATACTAGTGTGGAGTCGATGATGGGGGAGAGAGGGACAGAGAAGACACTCTGGTGTAAAGTAGTCTTCAGGTTGTGTCCTCCTTTCTCTAGTGGAATAGATGGGGGAGTAAATACTGCTCTCGCACCAGATTCACAACACCAGTTCGTACTGCTCTCGCACCAGATTCACAACACCAGTTCGTACTGCTCTCGCACCAGATTCACAACACCAGTTCGTACTGCTCTCGCACCAGATTCACAACACCAGTTCGTACTGTGCTCGCACCAGATTCACCACTCCTGTGTGTTGCCCACAGAACTAGAATGTAGGGTTGTCAGGATACCACAATCACCATCCTCAGAGGAAATAAAACATGAAGAGGAAATCCGTCCTAACGTTGAAAGGGGATACCTGGTCAGTTGAGGAAAACAGTCCTGATGTTGAAAGGGGATACCTGGTCAGTTGAGGAAAACAGTCCTGATGTTGATAGGGGATACCTTGTCAGTTGCACAACTGAAATGTGTCTTCCTCATTTAACCCTCTGAATCAGAGAGGTGCGGGGGGCTGCCTTAATCGACGTCATTGCTGCTGTGGAAGAGTTGTTGTTGTGGGTAACTGCCTTGCTCAAGGGCAGAACGGCAGATTTGTCCACCGTGCCAGCTCGTGGATTCTAACCAGCGACCTTTCGGTTACTGGCCCAACACTCTTAACCGCTACGCTACCTGCCTCCCTGTGACAAGCAGCCTTTATGTTGTCACCCAGAATCACGTTGGTTTTCTTTTTGCTGTGGAAGATCAGGCATCGTTGTGTCACGGTGCTGGTACTCGTCACAACCCTACTAGAATGAGATGCTGTTTCTATGGTGTAGTGGCGTATGCATCGCTTTGTTCTTCTGTTTATATCTCTTGACAATAGAGATGACTACACTACTGCCTTCCCTGTCTCAACTACTCTCT
>QNTS01003623.1:112367-125748 GCA_003317085.1 Hucho hucho | reverse complement strand
GAGGGAGGGAGGGATAGGTGAGTAGAGGGGAGGGAGGGAGGGATAGGTGACCAGGTGTTTCATCATCAGGGTCCAGAGAACGAAAACAAATACCAACATGATTAACCAAATAAAAATCTGCAGTCATAACTTCCTGGAAGGATTTAACAGATTTATTTAGGCTGTTGAAGTTAAAACCTGCTCCCCCCCTTCTCTCAGTCTCCCGCTCCACCTAGCTTGCAGGGTAGAGTAAACAGGCTAGGCCCTAGAGGTACAAGGCGCTACACCTGCAGAGGGAGCTCTGACACAGTAGTTTATCTGCAGCAACATCTCAGTCACCTTAATACCCCCCATGCATCAGACGGAGAAAAGACGGTTCAGAGCAGTGACCCGAGACTAGCACCTGAAAGACAGAGATTTACCTTCAGATGGGTTCATGGCTGCGTCATGAAGCAATGTGGCTACACACCCCGCCGCACCTGTAACACACACACACCTCAACAGTGAACAACAACGAGAGAGAGAGAAAGATTGCAGAGAATGAACAAAAGACCCGAGGAGAAATCCTCTAGTTCTCTCTAGTTGTAAAACAGGCCATCATCACTGCTGATGGACCAGAGTCTAAACTTCTCTTCCTCTACTGGGCACGTCTGCAATCTCTTACCCTGCCTCTCCCCTGACCTGGAAACAAGTGAGCGGGGAAGAACAGAGAATTAAAAAAATATATAAAAAAAAAGAGGGAAGGGAGAGACAGCTGACCTGGGAAGAAGAGAAAGAAAGAGCAGAGAACAGAAACAGGGATAAATGGAGCAAGATTCTCTAGTACTTGCTTTGTCTGAGCAAACTGTGTTTCAAGTTTCTTGTCCTGCAAATTAGAACTGTGTGTGGACAGACCTTGATGGTAGCTACTTAGTTAACTCTAGGACTGTTAGTCTAGTTCTGCTTTCCTTTGACACACTCTCTAATAAAGCTAGTTATAGCTCTATGGGTGACAGAAAGAATTCCTGCAGTAATAATAGCGTCTTTCATTACCCTCTGAAGGTCTCTGATGAGTGGTAGACCCGGCCAGTGAAACATGGCGTGCAGTCAGTCTGTAAATCTGGCTAACTCGGCAGAATGCTGACCATACAGACAGGGTCATATCAGCCTCGTGGCCAGATAGATACCACTCCTACTAGCCTGTTGGGCCAGAATTAGCACCCGCCACCAGCTGATCAACCGCCAGTGGCTGGTGATGTTTTTCATCACACTGGCGGGTGGACCAACAAGTTAGTTTCAGGCCAATCAATTAAAATGTATTTTATAAAGCTCTTTTTACATCAGCAGTTATACAGATACCCGGCCTAAAACCCCAAAGAGCAAGCAATGCAGAAGCACGGTGGCTAGGGAAAAACTCCCTAGAAAGGCAGGAACCTAGGATGAAACCAGGGCCTGCTTACTGTCTGGGTATGAGAGAGCCTGGAGTACAGCTCAAGCAGTAGTCCTCTCTACTGTCCACAGAATGGGGCTATAGGAACAATGCAGCACCCCCACTCCCCAGCCACTCTGCTCCAGGTGGCAGGCTGACTGGCAGGCTGACTCACTTACCCACCCACACAACTCAGTGTCTGAGAGCAAGGTTCATCTAGGTTAGTCCAAGCAGCATCTGCTTAGTGCCCAGGGGAGAAAAGGGCCTCTCCCTCTGCAGTGTGAACCAACATTAACTCTACAGGACTACAGAACAAAAATAATTCACAAGTTGAAAAAAATAATATTGGAAACACCAAATTAACTGAGTGTTTACAAAAAAAACAAGGTCATATACTGAAGGTTGCATAGGAGAAGTACAGGCTTGGTATGCGCACATGTGCGTTTAGTGAGTGTGCTTTGCATGTATATGCCTTGTGTGTGCTGTGTTTTCCCAGTATACCGTTGGCCAGATGGCTGTTAGCCCCGGGATGGATGATGTCACCCAGACTCTTCTTCAGTTTCTCGTAGCAGGCGAAGTAGAGAGCATGTGCCGGTCCTGCCCCCACGGCCGTGGCATTCAGTCCTCTCATTGGTCGCCAGACACCCTCCGTGGTTATGATTCGCCGGAGCGCGTCCATCACATTCCGGTAGCGGGCGGCAGGCTCAGGCTGTAGGCTCTGCATTCGCGTCTACACAGGGGAGAGGTTAGAGGTCACACACCTACTGGTTACCTAAGTCATAACCTAACTTCTCGCCATACCTTAATCCAACCATAATGTTTAAATTACATTTGAGAAACTTCCATGTTAGAATTAAATCTTAGCAGAGGTGGGATGAATACACTAGTTGTAATATATTAAAAAAGCCAAGTCATAATACTGGCAGTGCTTCCACTTGCTAAATAGTTGCATGTTTGAACATTGAGTAGTCGTGCCCATCCCTAGTGTTAAACAGAAGGAAGTGTTGAATAACGAGACCCAAGGTCAGAGGGACATAAGCTGCCTTCCTGTAAGCCGCTTTCCCCCCAGCAGCACTCACACGCCCTGCCCTCACACACACTCCTTATCGCTGGGCCCGTGTCAAGGTTCAGGGTTCATCCTCTGAGGCTTAGGGTTGCACATTTTGGGGAATATTCAGAGGTGGAAACTTTCCGTGGGAATTAACAGGAATATATGCAAATTAATATTAATACCATTTAAAATGTAGATTTTTTTGCATTGGAAATATTTACCATATGGTACAGAGACAGAAAACTAAACATTTTACCTTATCATAAGTAGACATACTTGGAAATTATTAAATCCTTCCAATAGAAATAAAAAAAAAACAATTTAGTTACAAATTGAACTTTAATTAAATTAGTTGACTCTTCACATGGGATGATTTCACTGAAAAACAAAAGGGAATATTGAATGATCCCCAATGATCCATTGCATCTCCCAAAAACGTTTTCAACATACATCTAGAAACTAAAGCTTTGGTTGTCTTCCTCTCAGGCTTCCATGTCTTCTCCCTGGACCTCCTCAATGTCCACCTCTTGAACATCAGACTGAGGCCTCATCTTCACTGTCACTTTCCAACCTTGAGGATGGCTCGTTGTCAGGCCCAAAAAGCCTCAAATTTGCCCAGATGGCCACCAACTTTTCAACCCTTGTATTGGTCAGCCTGTTGCGTGCTTTGGTGTGTGTGTGTTCCCAAACAAGGACCAGTTGCGCTCTGAGGCGGCTGATGTTAGTGGGATTTAGAGGATGATGGAGGCAACAGGGGAAAGAGCCTCAGATCCACAAAGTCCCTTCCACCAGGTGGCTGATGAGATATGTTGGCACGACTGTCATATTGCATCTCCATCCCAAAGCCCTTGCTTGGAAGTGTACTTCGCCAGACTGCCAAGAACCTTGCCCTCATCCAGGCCAAGGTGGCCAGACACTGTAGTGATGACACCATAGGCCTTGTTGATCTCTGCACCAGACAGGATGCTCTTGCCAGCATACTTGGGGTGCAACATGTACGCTGCGGTGTGTATGGGCTTCAGGCACAAGTCTTCACGCTTTTTGATGTATTTCAGAACTGTAGTTTCCTCTGCTTGGAGAACATCAGACAGGATGGCATTGTTTCCCTCAATCCGTGCAATGGCTGCTGCTATAGGTTTCAGGAGTTTCAGGCTGCTTACCACTCTCTCCCAAAATACATCATCCAGAAGGATCCTCTTGATGGCGCTGTCCATGTTAGCAGACTGTGATATGGCCATTTCTTGGAGAGAGTCCTTCCCCTCCAGGAGACTGTCAAACATGATGACAACACCACCCCAACGGGTGTTGCTGAGCAGCTTCAATGTGGTGCTCTTATTCTTCTCACTTTGCTTGGTGAGGTAGATTGCTGCTATAACTTGATGACCCTTCACATACCTAACCATTTCCTTGGCTCTCTTGTAGAGAGTGTATCCATTGTTTTCAGTGCCATGATGTCCATGAGGAGCAGATTCAATGCATGAGCAGCACAGCCAATGGGTGTGATGTGAGGGTAGGACTCCTCCACTTTAGACCAAGCAGCCTTCATGTTCGCAGCATTGTCTGTCACCAGTTCAAATACCTTCTGTGGTCCAAGGTCATTGATGACTGCCTTCAGCTCATCTGCAATGTAGAGGCCGGTATGTCTGTTGTCCCATGTGTCTGTGCTCTTGTAGAATACTGGTTGAGGGGTGGAGATGATGTAGTTAATTATTCCTTGCCCACGAACATTCAACCACCCATCAGAGATGATTGCAATAGTCTGCTTGAACTTTGTTGAACTCTGCATCCAGCAAATGAGTAGATAAAGCATGTCTGGTTGGAGGGGTGTACGCTGGGCGAAGAACATTCAGAAATCTCTTCCAATACACATTGCCTGTGAGCATCAGAGGTGAACCAGTTGCATACACAGCTCGAGCAAGACATTCATCAGCATCTCTCTGACTACGTTTCTCCATTGAGTCAAAAAAACTTTTGATTCCATGAGGACCATGAGCTGTTGCTAACGATAAGGTGTTGGGATTCATTATTTTCACCTCAAATAGAAGTAGAGGGAGTTTTGTCAGAGGTTGCTTGTTGTAAGCGCTGAGGGAACTTTATGCACGTGGCCAGATGATTATGCATCTTGTTGCATTCTTCACATATGATTTGGCACAGTATTTGCATATGTACACAGCTTTTCCTTCTACATTAGCTGCAGTGAAATGTCTCCACATTTTCCTGTAAAGATTAGAAAAAAGAGTTACATTTTTTTTTTTAAATACAATGCCATGTACAGATAAATAGTTAAGCAGTTAAACAACTCCTATGTAAGATAACTGTTTTAAAATGAAACATGTATGGAAACAGGTGAATTAACACTCCTCAGTTAGCATGCTCAAGCAAGCTAAAACCAACATGGTAGCAAAAACTAACTAGCAGAAATTGTTAACAAGTTATAAATTATTTAAACACTTTGCTGTAGGCTACTATTTGCTAGTTAACAAAAAATAATGTATGTCATATAAAATATATTCACCCCACCCAGTATTATAATCAAAACTTACCAGAAAGCATGTAGTACTTGGCTCAGACAATGTAGTAGTGTGGGCTCAATAGCATCTCATTAGTGTGCAAGATCTTGAGAATCAGCTGTACATGATGGAAGAGTGCACTGCACATGTGATGGAAGAATGCACTGTGCATGCAGAGGGATGCAATTCCATTGAATTGGGGATAGTTTAACCAAAATATGACACAAGACCTAGAATTGCCTTCTGTGTATCCCACAAAAAGGTTCACTGTTATAAGCTAACTTTTTTTTATGAAATTAAGCAAAATTCCCCAAATTTCCGGGCTTAACTTCGCAAATGTCTGACCCTTTGCAACCCTAGTGGCCAGTGTCAAGGTTCTGGGTTCATCCTCTCTCTGTGAGGCTAGGAGCCAGTGTCAAGGTTCTGGGTTCATCCTCTCTCTGTGAGGCTAGAAGCCAGTGTCAAGGTTCTGGGTTCATCCTCTGTGAGGCTAGGAGCCAGTGTCAAGGTTCTGGGTTCATCCTCTCTCTGTGAGGCTAGGAGCCAGTGTCAAGGTTCTGGGTTCATCCTCTCTCTGTGAGGCTAGGGGCCAGTGTCAAGGTTCTGGGTTCATCCTCTCTCTGTGAGGCTAGGGGCCAGTGTCAAGGTTCTGGGTATATCCTCTCTCTGTGAGGCTAGGGGCCAGCTAGTGCTGTGAAAAGAGGGTCTTCTAATAAGGACCAAAGGAGAGGCCTGGGCTACAGCTGAATGGACAACACATGCTGATTGCTTGCTGCACTGTGTATGTCAGTGTGTTACAGGAAGTGTAAAGCACTGTGGAATGCTGGGCCTGTAAGAGACAGCAGAATCCTACATGTCAACCAACCATGCATAATGTAGCAGTACCTGGATTGGTTTGAAACCTTTAGAACGTCGCTATCTTGCAAGATATTTGATGTCAATGTTTCAATGAGATTTCGGTATGAATCAATGTTAAAGGAAATGAAAACAGTTCTCTTAGCCACGACACACGGGTATATGTAGCCTTGGCTTGTGTATTGCAGAGAGCTTAGCTTGCCTGGAAAGAGCAGTTCTAACCTCAACCTTTGGAATAAGTGTAAACAAAGAGTTGACATTATCTCCACTGTGCAATCTGTGTGACAACCACTGCAAGCTATTTTCAAGAATTATTAACTGTGTGTGTGTCAGTGTTAGTCCACTGGGGTCAGCTGTCAGCTTGAGCTAGGTCCCCTCTGTAGAGATCTGCTAATGTGTTTATAAGTAGAGACAGTCAATGCCATGTTGTTTGACAGGTGACATGATTTATAGATCAGCGAGTCTGTGTGTCTCAGGCTGCCCTTCCTCAGCAAGCAGACCATTTCACTGTCTGGGCTGCACCTCAATACTCTAAAGACACATCCTTGCCTAGTCTCCTTTACTTTGTCTGCGCGCTTTTGAAAATGCAGTGTATGTGAAAGCAGCACTGTGGCTGGATGCCAACTGGGAACATGCTTTGTTTCGACTGTCCTGTTCTTTCATGTCGGTGAAAAGAGAGGGGACGGGAAGAGGAAGCCATTTTAGACTACTGAGACGAAGCCCAAGCAGTGTGAGCAGCACCTGGATCAGAGGTAGGAAATACAGCTGGGAAAGACAGATGAATCTCTGCTTTGTTCTGAGAGAGCCCTGCTCTCCCACCTGACACTAACAGCTGACTCGTCTCCCTACCTGACCGCTCTGACTCGGTTGCTCTGTCTCGGTTGCTCTGTCTCTGCTAACTGCATAGTTGTACACAATGATCGCGTTCGACATTGCAGCTGTCTACAAATCTCCTTGAATCATAAACAAATACTTAATATAATTTGTAGATCAGTCAGTCACAATTTACCCATGATACATCACGGTTTTGATGCTCGCAAACACCACCAATCACTTCCATCAGTGACCAACGCATGACTCTCTCTACAGGGACCACATAATATACCAGACAAAACACTTGGCTCTCATGTGATACAGCTCTTTGCAGAGCAGATCTAAATCAGTGAGTGGGCCTGTCAAAACAGCATAGGCCAATGCAACTTAACACATCTGGTTTACCTAACACCCAAGTCATCCCGGCTAAGTACTTCATCCAAAACGAATTTAAAGTCTTATAACAATAACAGCACTATGGTTCTAAGAGTGTGCAGTGGTAGAGCCAACCTGTCAGCCTGATTCTGCATAATGAGCACAACAACATAGAAGCATTGTGCTCTTAATCCCAGAACATCCAGGCCTGTACTTTCTGTAAACAAAGAACAGTTCTACCCCATCTAAATGCTGCCAGGTAGCAATTAGCATTGTAAGAGTTCGTTTTGCATGACCCGATGCCCCGGGTGTGCAGAGATGCCACATTGTACTCCATTGGTTTCTATTGATCTCCCTCCAACCGGGGCACCGGGCCATGCAAAACGAACTCGCCCATTGACAATCTCAGACAGACTATTTGACAGAATCCAGGGTGCCTGTAGTTTCTCTAACCTATGGGTTCTCTTCTTGAATACAGGGACAGTTGGGAAATACAGGGAGTTACACCTAGAAGCCATATGCATGCTAAAAGCAGTTAGGAACGTTTTGAAATGTGACGTTAGCTACTAATCGATCACATCCTCTCCTACGGTTACTAGTCACCTAGCTAGCGGGTGCCGGTGGTGGGTAACAGTGAGTGGTTCATGTGATGTGTATACATGTACAGAAAATGTGGCACACGTGCTGCTTCATTCTGTCTCCTTTCTCAAAGCGAGTAATAACTTTGCGCGTTATTAGTATGAAAAACTACCTGGGGGGGTGCACACTAACGGCAGTATAGTAAGATTCATTAGGTAAATGTTATATTATATCAGGCGCCAACTAAATAGCTGGCTACAGTACTAGCTCATCACCATTCAGCCCCAGACTCCAGCCGATGCCAGAGGCCGACCCTGCTGGTTTGGTTAGCTAAGCAACAGCTACATGGCTAACGTTAGATAGCTAGCTAATAAGATGACAACAACGGCAATATTCACTTCCTAAAAGTTTACCTTTCAAACGTATTGAAATCCTGTATGCCAAAGTTAGGCTAGTGAATATGGCGACTATTTATGTGACAAACTATAACTTGTGTGCACTGCAGTAACTAACTAGCTAGGTAACGTTACCTAATCTAGAAGTAGAAATTCGCAGTGGACGGAAGTTAGCTCGTTAGCATGCTAAGTTAGCGTCCTGGATGACATGTTAGCCTGTCTGGTTTCGACCTTGCCTCATATGTGCTGTGACTGACAAACTTATTGACAAGGTGGCCCCCAAACGGATTCGCGTGATTGCTGAATCATGGCGAGCAACGTAATTTCCAACCCTCCAATGTAATGTGCCCAAGTTCCAAGACCAGTCGGTTAACTATCTAACGTCAACTAGTTAGCGGCTAACGCTAGCCCAACATAGCCTACCACGTTACCTTGACACAGTCGATGGGGAACATCAGGCAATGCTCCATGATCCCAGCCACTGCTCCTGCAAACATGTGGGTGCTGGTGGAAGCGCCTTGCGGCAAACCCTCATACTCCGGTTCAGAAGCATCTGCTATTTCAGGAGGGCCGTCGCTAAACTGAACAGTCTGAATCTCTGTCTCGCCTCCGATCCGGGGAGACAAATTCCCAACGAGGCTCTCCGACACTCCCCAGATCCTTCCACTGAACCATCGGACCTCTGCGCCGGCTGAGGCTCCAGCAACCCCGGCGTTCCCGCCTGCTGTCTCCGCTGTCATCCGATGCCTTCTCGGGAAACCATCCGCTTCCATTGGAATGTCGATGGACAGTCTTTACTTTATGCCCCGATGGCACTCCGTCTAATGCGGTTTCGTGTTCGCGTACCGTTGGTAGTTTTTTACATTCCCGTCCCAGATGTTCACCGGTCGTACACCGGAGCGGACAGGTCCACGCAGTGTCTGGGGAAGGCTAGCCTCTGCCGAAACCCCAACAACCGGATGTTCCGGTTTTTAGGGGAAGTCGAAAGAGCCTGTGACGCGACGGCCGCTTTTGGACGTTAACATGATGCGGTTGGTTGTCTGGTATAGCTATTTTAAGATGAATGCACCAACTGTCGCTCTGGATAACAGTCTGCTAAATGACTATGTCAATGCAATCTGAATGTTAAAGAATCAGTCATTTGGGTATATATTTTGGCACCTTTTCGCCACTTTTCTACAAAATCTTTAAAGGATACATAAATATGGCATACTTGTTGTGTTTTCCAGACTCGCTCAAACATTTTAAGACATCATTTGGGTGTATGTACCAATTATTTATGGAGATATGGCCATGTGAATCCTGTCCAATATGGCCATGTGGGTCCTATGGAGCTGGTTGGTGCATTTAAAAAACTGTCCCTTTAGAGTATAATATGTTAAATCTGCAATGGAGCTATAGCTAGGCATCTTTATTTAGACTCTTACTTACTTTGTGTAAAGGCTGAAAGGTCTCATCATAAAAATGTTTAGTTAAAATGGGTTACCTGTTTCTCTGCTGGACATAATGCATTCCTATGAGATTTTACCCAAAGGGACATTTCTATAACTTTTTTTCAAAAACGACTTCTTTAGACATGCCAAATTTGGTGGACTATCAAAGTTTAAACAAATTCACGTAGCTGCTGTGCTATAGTCGAAAGGACCTCAATATGACCTCCATGAAGGGCTTAAGAGTGCTTTATGATCATAAGTATTTTCTATGGCCTCCTGAGTGGCGCAGCGGTCTAAGTCACTGCATTGCAGTGTTGAGGCGTCACTGCAGCCTGGGGTTTGATCCCAGGCTGTGTCATAACCGGCTGGGACCGGGAGTCCCATAGGGCGGAGCACAATTGGCAGAGTGTCGTACATATTAGGGGAGGCTTTACTTGGCTCATCGCGCTCTAGCAACTCCTTGTGGGGTGCCGGGCGACTGCAGGCTGACCTCGGTCATCACATTGGTGCTTCTGGGTTCAGTGAACGGGTATTAAGAAGCTCAGTTTGGCGGGTCATGTTTCAAATCAAATTTTATTTGTCACATACACATGGTTAGCAGATGTTAATGCGAGTGTAGCGAAATGCTTGTGCTTCTAGTTCCGACCATGCAGTAGTATCTAACAAGTAATCTAACAAATTCACAACAACTACCTTATACACACACAAGACTAAAGGAATGAATACGAGTATGTACATACAAATATATGGATGAGCGATGGCTGATCGGCGTAGGCAAGATGCAGTAGATGGTATGGAGTACAGTATATACATATGAGATGAGTAATGTAGGATATGTAAACATTATATAAATGCATCATTTAAAGTGGCTAGTGATACATTTATTTCATCCAATTATAATTATTAGTGGCTAGAGATTTGAGTCGATGGCCGAACGGCATAGGCAAGATTCAGTAGATGGTATAGAGTACAGTACATAGAGTACATTTGATATGAGTAATGTCGGATATGTAAACATTATATACAAAATTGTTTAAAGTGGGTAGTGATACATTTGTTACATCCAATTCCTACTTTTAAAGTGGCTAGAGATTTAAGTCAGTATGTTGGCAGCAGCCACTCAATGTTAGTGATGGCTGTTTAACAGTCTGATGGCCTTGAGGTAGAAGCTGTTTTTCAGTCTCTTGGTCCCAGCTTTGATGCACCTGTACTGACCTCGCCTTCTGGATGATAGCGGGGTGAACAGGCAGTGGCTCGGGTGGTTGTTGTCCTTGATTATCTTTTTGGCCTTCCTGTGACATCGGGTGGTGTAGGTGTCCTGAAGGGCAGGTAGTTTACCCCCGGTGATGCGTTGTGCAGTCCTCACTACCCTCTGCAGAGCCTTACGGTTGTGGGCGGAGCAGTTGCCGTACCAGGCGGTGATACAGCCCAACAGGATGCTCTCGATTGTGCATCTGTAGAAGTTTGTGAGTGATTTTGGTGACAACCCGAATTTCTTCAGCCTCCTGAGGTTGAAGAGGCGCTGTTGCGCCTTCTTCACCACGCTGTCTGTGTGGGTGGTCCAATTCAGTTTGTCCGTGATGTGTACGCCGAGGAACTTAAAACTTTCCACCTTCTCCACTACTGTCCCGTCGATGTGGATAGGGGGGTGCTCCCTCTCCTGTTTCCTGAAGTCCACGATCATCTCNACGGTAAGCAAATTGGAGTGGGTCCAGGGTGTCTGGCAGGATGGAGGTGATATGATCCTTGACTAGTCTCTCAAAGCACTTCATGATGACGGAAGTGAGTGCTATGGGGCGATAGTCATTTAGCTCAGTTACCTTAGCTTTCTTGGGAACAGGAACAATGGTGGCCCTCTTGAAGCATGTGGGAACAGCAGACTGGGATAGGGACTGATTGAATATGTCCGTAAACACACCAGCCAGCTGGTCTGCGCATGCTCTGAGGACACGGCCAGGGATGCCATCTGGGCCAGCAGCCTTGCGAGGGTTAACACATTTAAATGTTTTCCTCACGTTGGCTGCGGTGAAGGTGAGCCCGCAGGTTTTGGTAGCGGGCTGTGTCGGTGGCACTGTATTATCCTCAAAGCGAGCAAAGAAGTTGTTTAGTTTGTCTGGGAGCAGGACGTCGTGGTCCGCGACAGGGCTGATTTTCTTTTTGTAGTCCGTGATTGACTGTAGACCCTGCCACATTCCTCTCGTGTCTGAGCCGTTGAATTGTGACTCTACTTTGTCTCTATATTGACGCTTAGCTTGTTTGATTGCCTTGCGGAGGGAATAGCTACACTCTTTGTATTCAGTCATGTTTCCGGTAGCCTTACCCTGGTTAAAAGCAGTGGTTCGCGCTTTCAGTTTTGTGCGAATGCAGCCATGACTTGACCTTCGACTCTCCCTTGCCCTTTGGGGAGTTGCAGCGATGAGACAAGATTGTAATATTGGGGGGGAAAAAGGGGGAAAATTACAATAAATAAAAATAAGTATTGTCTATATTATATTTGTGGTTTATTTAGTGGGTAGATAAAACTACCAAGTCATTTTGATATTGTTTGGAATGATTTGACCCTATTTTCATCTAGAATGTGGCTGCAAATACAGATTTTTTGCTCTTGCCCGGCGGTCGCCCCCTCAAGCCCCTCCGGAAGCCCCTTTCTCAAAGCTAAGGATCCAGATCACGGTCTGTACTTGTGTTTTTATGCACACTGCATAGCTGCTCACACTCCCCCTCTTACGTTTCTCTCTCTGAGATTTTTAGTTCCAACCGCCGTGTCTTTGTGAGACAGAGTAGGTGAACGGATGATCTCCGCATGTGTGGTTCCCACCGTGAAGCATGGAGGAGGTGGTGAGATGGTGCTTTGCTGGTAACACTGTCTGTGATTTATTTAGAATTCAAGGCACACTTAACCAGCATGGCTACCACAGCATTCTGCAGCGATACGCCATCCCATCTGGTTGGGACTATCATTTGTTTTTCAACAGGACAATGACCCAACACAGCTTCAGGCTGTGTAAGGGCTATTTGACCAAGATGGCGAGTGATGGAGTGCTGCATTAGAAGACCTGGCCTCCACAATCACCCAACCTTAACCCAATTGAGATGGTTTGGGATGAGTTGGACCGCAGAGTGAAGGAAAAGCAGCCAATAAGTGCTCAGCATATGTGGGAACTATCACTGTTAGAAAGCATTCCAGGTGAAGCTGGCTGAGAGAATGCCAAGAGTGTGCAACGCTGTCATCAAGGCAAAGGGTGGCTACTAAAATGCTCACCCAGAAGCGGCGCCCCTAGTGGCCGGGGACTTTAATGCAGGCAAATTTGAATATGTGTTACCTCATATCTACCAGCACGTCACATGTGCAACCAGAGGAGAAAAAAAAAACTCTAGACCACCTTTACTCCACACACAAACATTCGTACAAAGCTCTCCCTCACCCTCCATTTGGAAAATATGACCATAATTCTATCCTTCTGATTCCTGCTTACAAGCAAAAACTAAAGTAGGAAGTACCAGTGACTCGCTCAATACGGAAGTGGTCATATGACCGGACACTACGCTACAGGACTGTTTTGCTAGCACAGACTGGAATATGTTCCGGGATTCATCCTATGGCATTGAGGAGTATACCACCTTGGTCACCAGCTTCATCAATAAGTGCATCGATGACGTCATCCCCACAGTTACCATATGTACATATCCAAAACAGAAGCCATTTATTACAGGCAACATCCGCACCGAGCTAAAAGCTAGAGCTACCGCTTTCAAGGAGCGGGACACTAATCCGGACGCTTACAGTGGGGCAAAAAAGTATTTAGTCAGCCACCAATTGTGCAAGTTCTCCAACTTAAAAAGATGAGAGAGGCCTGTAATTTTCATCATAGGTACACTTCAACTATGACAGACGAAATGAGAAAAAGAAATCCAGAAAATCACATTGTAGGATTTTTAATTTATTTATTTGCAAATTATGGTGGAAAATAAGTATTTGGTCA
>QNTS01003623.1:70436-111743 GCA_003317085.1 Hucho hucho | reverse complement strand
ATTAAAAATCCTACAATGTGATTTTCTGGATTTTTTTTCCTCATTTTGTCTGTCATAGTTGAAGTGTACCTATGATGAAAATTACAGGCCTCTCTCATCTTTTTAAGTGAGAGAACTTGCACAATTGGTGGCTGACTAAATACTTTTTTGCCCCACTGTATATGAAATCCAGCTATGCCCTCAGACGAACCATCAAACAGACAAAGCATCAATGCAGGATTAAGATTGAATCCTACTACACCGGCTCTGGCGCTCGTCAGATGTGGCAGGGCTTGCAAACTATTATGGATACCCAGCCGCGAGCTGCCAAGTGACGCGAGCCTAACAGACGGACTAAATGCCTTTCATGCTCGCGTCGAGGCAAGCAACACTGAAGCATGCTTGAGAGCACCAGCTGTTCCGGACGACTGTGTGTCTCCGTAGCCGATGTGAGTAAGACCTTTAAACAGGTAAAAATTCACAAGGCAGCGGGGCCAGACGGATTACCAGGATGTGTACACAGAGCACGCATGGACCAACTGTCAAGTGTCTTCACTGACATTTTCAACCTGTCCCTGACCGAGTCTGTAATACCTACATGTTTCAAGCAGACCACCATAGACCCTGTGCCCAAGAACACGAAGGTAACCTGCCTAAATGACTACCGCCCCGTAGCACTCACATAGGTAGCCATAAAGTGATTTGAAAGGTTGGTCATGGCTAACATCAACACTATCATCCCGGAAACACTAGACCCACTCCAATTCGCATACCGCCCCAACAGATCCACAGATGACGCAATCTCAATTGCACTCCACACTGCCCTTTCCCACCTGGACAAAAGGAACACCTATGTGAGAATGCTGTTCATTGACTAGGGAAGGGAAAGGCAAAGGGGGACACCTAGTCAGTTGTCCAACTGAATGTATTCAACTGAAATGTGTCTTCCGCATTTAACCCAACCCCTCTGAATGAGAGATCATCACCATCATTAAGTTTGCTGAAGACAAGATTTGGCACACTGCATTCAGGTAGGTAGCGATCTTTTGGCATTCGCCAAACCCAGATTCGTCCATCGGACTGCCAGATGGTGAAGCTTGATTCATCACTCCAGAGAATGCATTTCCAAAGTGTTATGAAATGTCATGTAATATTTTTCATTGTGTGTACCTGCCTTAATGTTGCTGGATCCCAGGAAGAGTATGATCCTTAATAAACCCCAGGAAGATTACCTGCTGCCTTGATCAATAGCTAACGGCCACATATCATCTCCTCCACCACTTCCCTCTGCCAACATGGAAACTAGCGGATTTGTCCATAAAATGAGCTAATTGTGTTTCAGTCCAGAGCTGTTTTAACTTAACACTATTATCTCCTCTAGTCCCTGAGAGGACCTTCAAGGCAGTGCAGTGTTGAATTTCTGCCGACTAAGTGGAATGAAGTGTTAATTTCTGCTTACAAGAACAAAAGCCCCTGGTTCTGATCAAGTTAGGGTTGATTGTGTGTTGTCCAAAGGCGCTCCTTAAAGGAATACCAAGCCAGAGAAGGGTCATCATTCTCCATTGACCCTAATGTCTCTCTAACACACTCTAACATGTCCTGGAAGAGAAGTGTTACAAAAGAGACTATCGGGAAACCTTAGATCGCTTAGACCATGTACGACTCAGTTGTGGTCCTGTACGGCTCAGTTGCAACGAGATTATCGTGTGTTCAATTCCTGGGACCACCCATAGGTGAAACGTAGACACACATGACTGGAGGTCGTTTTGGATAAAAGCCTGCTAAAAGTTATATTATGTGCATGATTTGACGTCTGGCAACTTCAGGCCCCTGAATTTTTCCAATGTTAACGAAAGCGCTTTAGCTGTATGCTAAATACTATTAAAATAGGTAATAGAAATGGTTAGAATGGAGTCAAGGCTTACTGGAAAAGGATTCAGTTATCTTACTAACAAAAATATGTCACCTCAACATTTCTGCATCAACATACCTTTCACCTGAAAATATATTTATTTAAACCCATTGTGAAATATTTTTCTTTAACTGCTATTAAAAGTTGAAATTGCTCAGTCTACTTGTTTGTCTAGTCACTGGCTGATTCAGAATCAGAAAAAAATAATGTAATTCAAAACTATTTATAGGATTGTGTCAGTGTTATACAAAGTTAAACATTGAAATCACACCATGATATACAGTAGGTCAGTGAAATTGTTGAGTGAATAATGTGGATTTGGCCTACGTTCATTCCAACTGCAGTAAAGTGTTCCATGTGTAGACAATGCCCATTTGCTGAGATGCCGTCTGTGTATTCGGGGTCTGTATTTAATTGTTGGATTTATGTAACAGCTGCACCACCATGTGGAAAATAATAAAATGGCAAACAAGGATATATATTTTTTAAACTGTACACCTATTATTTATAGTCTTTATAGCCATGTAGAACTTCTAGCCATGGATATCAATCACATTTTATTTGTTTGTCTCTTTTTGCAAATACCTTTATTACAAAATGCAACCCGGCCTAAACCCAACACAGAGCGACCAGAAAGAAGCGACACCTTGCAGGAGTTGAACAACCCCCACACACACACACACCAAAAGTTGTGGCTACAAAACAGGATGACAGCAATCTTGAAGAAGTTGCAGCACATATGACAGGAGAGATAGGGAGAATCCATAGAGGACTCATCTTTGTATCTGGCCATTGAAGCCATCTCCATTTTGAAGTAGTACATTTTCTTCACGATAGACTGATACAGTGCCTTGCAAAAGTGTTCACCCCCTTGGCATTTTTCCTATTTTGTTGCATTACAACCTGTAATTTAAATTGATTTAAAATGTTGGATTTCATGTAATGGACATACACAAAATAGTCCAAATTGGTGAAGTGAAAACAATAATAATAACTTTAAAAAAAGTGGTGCACGCATATGTA
The DNA here is from genome assembly GCA_003317085.1 of Hucho hucho. NCBI lineage: Eukaryota > Metazoa > Chordata > Actinopteri > Salmoniformes > Salmonidae > Hucho > Hucho hucho. Next base: position 108,829 of record QNTS01003623.1, on the reverse strand, counting down.
TTCAACCCTTTTGGTATGAAGCCCCTAAATAAGATCTGGTGCAACCAATTACCTTCAGAAGTCACATAATTTGTTAAATAAAGTCCACCTGTGTGCAATCTAAGTGTCACATGATCTGTCACATGATCTCAGTATATATACACACCTGTTCTGAAAGACCTCAGAGTCTGCAACACCACTAAGCAAGGGGCACCACCAAGCAAGCGGCATCATGAAGATGAAGGAGCTCTCCAAACAGGTCAGGGACAAAGTTGTGGAGAAGTACAGATCAGGGTTGGGTTATAAAAAAATATCTGAAACTTTGAACATCCCACAGAGTACCATTAAATCCATTATTAAACCACAACAAACCTGCCAAGAGAGGGCCGCCCACAAACCCATGGACCAGGCAAGGAGGGCATTAATCAGAGAGGCAACAAAGAGACCAAAGATAACCCTGAAGGAGCTGCAAAGCTCCACAGCAGAGATTGTAGTATCTTTCCATAGGACCACTTTAAGCTGTACGGAAGAGCTGTACGGAAGAGTGGCCAGAAGAAAGCCATTGTTTAAAGAAAAAAATAAGCAAACACGTTTGGTGTTCACCAAAAGGAATATGGAAGAAGGTACTCTGGTTAGATTAGACTAAAATTAAGCTTTTTGGCCAGCAAGGAAAACGCTATGTCTGGCGCAAACACAACACCTCTCATCACCCCGAGAACACCATCCCCACAGTGAAGCCTGGTGGTGGCAGGATCATGCTGTGGGTATGTTTTTCATTTGCAGGGACTGGGAAACTGTTCAGAATTGAGGGAATGATGGATGGCGCTAAATACAGGGAAATTCTTGAGGGAAACCTGTTTCAGTCTTCCAGAGATTTGAGACTGGGAGGGAGGTTCCCCTTCCAGCAGGACAATGACCCTAAGCATACTGCTAAAGCAACACTCGAGTGGTTTAAGGGGAAACATTTAAATGTCTTGGAATGGCCTAGTCAAAGCCCAGACCTCAATCCAACTGAGATCTGTGGTATGACTTAAAGATTTCTGTACACCAGCGGAACCCATCCAACTTGAAGGAGCTGAAGCAGTTTTGCCTTGAAGAATGGGCAAAAATCCCAGTGGCTAGATATGCCAATCTTATATAAACATACCCCAAAAGACTTGCAGCTGTAATTGCTGCAAAAGGTGGCTCTACAAAGTATTGACTTGGGGGGGGGGGGGTTATGAATAATTATACATCTTCAAGTTTTTTGTTGTTGTATTATTTCTTGTTTGTTTCACAATAGAACATATTTTGCATCTTCAAAGTGCTAGGCATGTTGTGTAAATCAAATTATACAAACCCCCCAAAAATCTATTTTAATTCCAGGTTGTAAGGCAACAAAATAGGAAAAATGCCAAGGGGGTGAATACTTTCGCAAGCCACTTTAACTCTTGATGACCTGGTTGGACATGACTCCAACAGGGTCACCATGAGGGATTAGCCTGTGAAGTTGGAAGTTCCACCCATTTGACTGCATTAATAAAATGGTGGAAGCTAATACTGCCTTTTGGCCACTAAAGGCCTCTATCATTCTCTATGGGAGCATCTCAATTGCATACTCCTCGCATTCTTCAAAACCCATTGGAGGAAAAGGTCAGAGGGGAGGGACCTCTGGCTTTCTCATTCAATGGGTTTTGAGAATGCGAGAAGAGAGGATGCAAAGAGTATGCGAAAGAGATGCTAACATAGTCAAGGGCCAATAGCCGATAGACTAGGAATGGGCTAATATCAGCCTAAAATACCGTCCCGACCGATTGTCGTCGGTCTCTAGTTGGCAACACTTTTTACTGTTTTCTTCACACATCATCTCTAGTTGGCATGGTCAAGTTCCTTATTCTGCACAGGTGTGAAGAGAAACAATTTCCACTCCATAACAACGGAAGTGAATAGTTGGGGGAGGCATGTGTACTAATGATGCAGTGCCTGAAATTCTACTCAAACACACTGGGGATTTGTTTGACAAACTACATTTACCACTTCTGCAATTGCAATAAAAAGTGTATTATAAAAAATATAAGTTATTCAACAGCAGAAATGTTACAAAAATAAATAATAAGTGCAAATAGTTAAAGGAATGAACAGAACAGGTAAATATATATAGGTAGGTCAATCCTACTAGGATTCATCTTTTGCATTGTTGAACAAAGTGCCTGAAAGAAATCATGTGATGTTTGTTCACTTGAAATGATTTACCTGAGAAAGTGGAACACAGTTGAGTCCCAAATTGCACCCTGCTCCCTATATCATGCCCTACTTCTGACCAGAGCCCCATGGGACCTGGTCAAAAGTAGTGCACTACACAGGGAATAGGCCAGGGTGCCATTTTGGTTGCAGTCTTGGTCCAGAGTCTAGACGACAGGCAGTGGGTCTAGACAGGCACAACTCTATATGGAAGAAGCCAGGTTATCTTCCATTTTATTCCTCTTTGGCTTCTCTCTGCCTCCTTCCTTCATATAATTTTCATCCCTCCTTTCTGTGCTTCTCCCAGTCTCTTCCTTCTGTTCTGTGCTTCTCTCTGCCTCCCTTGATTCTCCACCTCTTTCCTCCATCTCTGAATCTTTCTGTAAATTGCCTCTCTCCTCAGTCTCTCTCCCTTCCATCTGTTCTTTCCTTCTCTCCTCCACCGCTGCTTCCCTCTTTTCTGTGACCCTCTCCTCCGTCTCTACTTCTGTCCGTTCTGCCTCCATGTCTTCCATATTTGGATCCTCATCTGTATCCTCTAGCGTAAGTTCCACCCTCTCCACCATCTCATCCATCTTTAGGAATGTATCTTCCTCCTCTCCCTGAATGTAATTTTCTTCCTCAGCTTCCTCCATGGCAAAGTGCATTTCTGGTGTCCTCTCCTCTTTCTCTTCGCTCTCATCCTCCATGGCCAAATTCTTCACTGCAATCCTCTCCTCCTTGTCTTGTCCCTCTCTGTCCACCACCTCGTCCCCCTCATCCTCTTCTTCTTCCACCTCCACGACCCTGTCCTCCTCTCTCTCTTCCTCCCCTTCTCTCTCCCTGTCCGAGTGTTGGCTCTCCTGGCTGCTGCTCACAGCATCCTCAGGCAGAGGCTGCGAGTAGTCATTCAGTTTATCCTGGAGGCAATACATACATTACTATAAAACATATCACATTGCTATCAAACACATCACTACAGCTTACCCTGTAGGGAATAAACATAACATTATTCTAACACTTTTACTCGGCAATAATAAACACACAGCATTAAACCAAACACAGCTCTGCGATACTATAGTTACCCTGGGAGTACTTCCCCGAACTAACTAACTAACTAACTAACTACACACACATACAGTACCAGTCATAAGTTTGGACACACCTACTCATTCAAGGGTCTTTATTTTACTATTTTCTACATTGTAGAATAATAGTGAAGACATCAAAACTATGAAATAACACATATGGAATCATGTAGTAACCAAAATAAGTGTTAAATCAAAATATATTTTAGATTCTTCAAAGTAGCCACCCTTTGCCGTGATGACAGCTTTGCACACACTTGGCATTCTCTCAACTAGCTTCATGATGAATGCTTTTCCAACAGTCTTGAAGGAGTTCCCACATATGCTGAGCACTTGCTGGCTCCTTTTTCTTCACTCTGCGGTCCAACTCATCCCAAACCATCTCAATTGGGTTGATGTCGGGTGATTGTGGAGGCCAGATCATCTGATGTAGCACTCCATCACTCTCCTTGGTCTAATAGCCCTTACACAGCCTGGAGACTCATCAGACCAAAGGACAGATTTCCACCGGTCTAATGTCCATTGCTCATGTTTCTTAGCCCAAGCAAGTCTGTTCTTCTTATTGGTGTCCTTTAGTAGTGTTTCCTTTGCAGCAATTCGACCATGAAGGCCTGATTCACACAGTATACTCTGAACAGTTGATGTTGAGATGTGTCTGTTACTTGACCTCTGTGAAGCATTTATTTGGGCTGCAATTTCTGAGGCTGGTAACTCTAATGAACTTATCCTCTGCAGCAGAGGTAACACTGGGTCTTCCTTTTCTGTGGCGGTCCTCATGAGAGCAAGTTTCATCATAGCGCTTGATGGTTTTTGAGACTGCACTTGAAGAAACTTTAAATTCTTAATTTTCTGGATTGACTGACCATGTCTTAAAGTAACAATGGACTGTCATTTCTCTTTGCTTCTTTGAGCTTTTTTTTCAATAATATGGGCTTGGTCTTTTACCAAATAGGGCTATCTTCTGTATATCCCCCTACCTTGTCACAACACAAAGATATTCCACAAATTAACTTTTAACAAGGCACACCTGTTAATTGAAATGTATTCCAGGTGACTACCTCATTAAGCTGGTTGAGAGAATGCAAAGAGTGTGCAAAGCTGGGTGGCTACTTTGAAGAATCTCAAATGTTAAATATATTTTGATTTAACACTTTTTTTGGTTACTACATGATTCCATATGTGTTATTTCATTGTTTTGATGTCTTCACTATTATTCTACAATGTACAAAATAGTAAAAATAAAGATTAATTCCAGGGTTTATCTATATACACACACACACACATACACACATCTAGCTATGGCTTTATGTACTGTAGCTGTACTGTCTCTCTCTATGCATGTCTACCTGGAGAGGCCTGGTTCTCTGGACCAGCACCTGCCACTTGGTGTAGATCCTGGCCACAAAGTCCTTCACCTGGAGGGAGAAAGAGTGAGCGATGAGGAAGAGAGAGCGAGAGGTGGGGTGGATGAGGAAGAGTGCGGAGAGAGAGGAAGAAGAGGAGAAAGGGAGAGAGAACGAGGGGGGTTAAGAGCTGTTTAACTAGAGAGATCATATCATCATTAATGCATTTATGTGGGTTACAGTTCCCATAGAAATGTTGTCTATATGGACGAAGTGACCACATACCTTGCTCCTGTACAGCATCTTCTCACTCTCCCTGATGTCACTTTTGATGTGTTTCTCCAGCTCAGCACACAGCAACAACAACTGGTTATTTTGCTTCGAAGGGAAGAAAGTTGGTGGCTTCGTTGGCCAAGGCCAGGAGGCTGTAGCAGAGGAAGTAGGCCTGAAAACAACAATGTGTTCATTAGACACCAAACGGAAGAAAACAGGGATGACTTTGACTATTGGTCAAAAAAATATAAATAAAATAAACCTATGCTGGGATGGACTAGCTGCTGCTCTTGTCCAATAAGAAACTCTTATTTGTTGCAAAACAAAATTACCCTTATATACCCTGGTAAATAACCCTTTGTTGACCTGCTGGTCCATGGAGGCACAGTCCTCCTCTTCCTCCCGCTGTCTGTGTGGGTGGTGACTCCTCCTGTAGCAGGTGGCGGCCAGCCCCCGGAGGAGTGAGGAGGGCCGCATTCGGGAGAGGTAGGGACGCAGGTCTGACAGCTGGAACTCTGTGTTGGAGGGAATGTAAGTGCATCTGTTGTTCAGCAGCTTGGAGATGCCCGACACACTGAGGTGTCTCGTGAGGTGCTTGCCGCGCATGCTGTCTGGCAGGAGCTCAACCAGCCAGCGCAGGTTGTGGTGGTCCTCACTCAGGGCAATCAACAACATGCAGATCCTGGGCAGCTACAGGACAGGACAGGAGATGGATCACCATCAACAATCAGACAGGAGAAACATACACACACAACACAGTGAGATGAGTTTACCAAGCAAAATAAATAAATAAAGTTCAAACTAGCAAAATAAAGAAATGGTGACAATCATTCATTCATCTCCAGCACCATACCAGTGTCTACATACAGTGAGCTCCAAAGGTATTGGGACAGTAGCTAGGTTTCCATCCAATTTGTGACAGATTTTCATGGGAATATTCCAAAATCTGCATAGAATAACATGCGCATTTTCCACCAGAGATGTGTTTCCATCAAACGAACCTTTTGTGGATAAAAGGCTGTGCGCGATGACGTACAAGTTCTCATTTACAACTGCGACCTGGCCAAGATAAAGCACAGCAGTTTGATACATACAACAACAAAGAGTTACACATGGAATACACAGACATACAGCCAATAATACAGTAGGAAAAAAAGTATATATTAATATGTATATATACAGTGAGTGCAAATGAGGTAAGATAAGGGAGGTAGGGCAATAAATAGGCCATGGTGGCGAGGTAATTACAATATAGCAATTAAACACTGGGATGGTAGATCTGCAGAAGATAAATGTGCAAGTTACTGGGGTGCAAAGGACCAAGATAAATAAATACAGTATGGGGAAGAGGTAGTAGGATGGGCTGTTTACAGATGGGCTATGTGCAGGTGCAGAGATCTGTGAGCTGCACTGACAGCTGGTGCTTAAAACTAGTGAGGGAGATATGAGTCTCCAGCTTCAGTGATTTTTGTAGTTCGTTCCAGTCATTGGCAGCAGAGTACTGGAAGGCGGCCAAAGGAGGAATTGGCTTTGGGGGTGACCAGTGAGATATACCTGCTGGAGCGCGTGCTATGGGTGGGTGCTGCTATGGTGACCAGTGAGCTGAGATAAGGCGGGGCTTTACCTAGCAAAGACTTGTAGATGACCTGGAGCCAGTGGGATTGGCGACGAGTATGAAGCGAGGGCCAGCCAACGAGAGCGTACAGGTCGCAGTGGTGGGTAGTATATGGGGCTTTGGTGACAAAACGGATGGCACTGTGATAGGCCGCATCCAATTTGTTGAGTAGTGTTATAAAGTGTCATTTTATAAATGACATCGCCAAAGTTGAGGATCGGTAGGATGGTCAGTTTTACGAGGGTATGTTTGGCAGCATGAGTGAATGATGCTTTGTTGCGAAATAGGAAGCCGATTCTATATTTAATTTTGGATTGGAGATATTTAATGTGAGTCTGGAAGGAGAGTTTACAGTCTAGCCAGACACCTAGGTATTTGTAGTTGTTCACATATTCTAAGTCAGAACTGTCCAGTGTAGTGATGCTGGACGGGCGGGCAGGTGCGGGCAGTGATCGGTTGAAAAGCATGCATTTAGTTTTACTTGCATTTAAGAGTAGTTGGAGGCCATGGAAGGAGAGTTGTATGGCATTGAAGCTCGTCTGGAGGTTAGTTAACACAGTGTCCAAAGAAGGGCCAGAAGTATACAGAATGGTGTCGTCTGCGTAGAGGTGGATCAGAGAATCACCGGCAGCAAGAGCAACATCACTGATGTATACAGAGAAGAGAATCGGCCAGAGAATTGAACCCTGTGGCACCCCCATAGACACTGCCAGAGGTCCGAACAACAGGCCCTCCAATTTGACACATTGAACTCTATCAGAGAAGTAGTTGGTGAACCAGGCGTGGCAATCATTTGAGAAACCAAGGTTGTTGAGTCTGCCAATAAGAATGTGGTGATTGACAGAGTCGAAAGCCTTGGCCAGGTCAATGAATGCGGCTGCACTGTAATGTCTCTTATCGATAGTGGTTATGATATCATTTAGGACCTTGAGTGTGGCTGAGGTGCACCCATGACCAGCTCTGAAACCAGATTGCATAGCGGAGAGGGTACGGTGGGATTCGAAATGGTCGGTAATCTGTTTGTTAACTTGGCTTTCGAAGACCTTTGAAAGGCAGGGTAGGATAGATATAGGTCTGTAGCAGTTTGGGTCTAGAGTGTCACCCCCTTTGAAGAGGGGGATGACCGCGGCAGCTTTCCAATCTTTGGGAATCTCAGACGATACGAAAGAGAGGTTGAACAGGCTAGTAATAGGAGTTGCAACAAATTCAGCAGATAATTTTAGAAAGAGAGGGTCCAGATTGTCTAGCCCGGCTGATTTGTAGGGGTCCAGATTTTGCAGCTCTTTCAGAACATCAGCTATCTGGATTTGGGGGAATGAGAAATGGGGGAGGCTTGGGCGAGATGCTGTGGGGAGTGCAGGGCTGTTGACTGGGGTAGGGGAAGCCAGGTGGAAAGCATGGCCAGCCCTAGAAAAATGCTTATTGAAGTTCAATTATAGTGGATTTGTCAGTGGTGACAGTATTTCCTTGCCTCAGTGCAGTGGGCAGCTGGGAGGAGGTGCTCTTATTCTCCATGGTCTTTACAGTGTCCCAGAACCTTTTTGAGTTTGTGCTACAGGATGCAAATTTCTGTTTGAAAAAGCTAGCCTTAGCTTTCCTAACTGCCTGTGTATGTTGGTTCCTGACTTCCCTGAAAAGTTGCATATCGCGTGGGCTATTCGATGCTAATGCAGAACGCCACAGGATGTTTTTGTGCTGGTCAAGGGCAGTCAAGTCTGGAGTGAACCAATATATTTACTGGAAAAGAGCATCAAGCTCATCACCTTGCACTTTCACCTCCTAACTTAGTTAATCTGTAGCCTAATAAACAGCATGGTTTACAGATTGGTAGTGGGAGGACCACGCAACATCGCGTGACTCCAAGTTAACTTCAATATGATGGTTATTATATTCATATTTGCTCATAAAGGCATTTCCACTGCCATTTCTCGCATCATTTATTTTAGATACAAAAAGATCCCACCATGTCGAACAAACAAATGGTCTGTTTTTTAAAATAAAATTGTACCGGCATTTCATGTTTCCATTAGCCTGATCGTGACTGACTTTTTTCATGCGTCAGGTAATTCATCTGCATGAAATGGTTGGATGGAAGCCTGGTTAGTGACACATTTTTGTGGTTTTGGCTCTGGCCTACAGCACTTTGGATTTGAAATGATACAAAGTTACAGAGGTACAAATATCATACCACCTAAAAAATGCTAACCTCTCCTGTTCTTGTAATGGTGAGACGTTAGCATGTCTTGGGGGGATGATATAAAACCCTAACCTCTCCTGTTCTTGTAATGGTGAGAGGTTAGCATGTCTTGGGGGGATGATATAAAATGCTAACCTCTCCTGTTCTTGTAATGGTGAGAGGTTAGCATGTCTTGGGGGGATGATATAAAATGCTAACCTCTCCTGTTCTTGTAATGGTGAGAGGTTAGCATGTCTTGGGGGTATGATATAAAATGCTAACCTCTCCTGTTCTTGTAATGGTGAGAGGTTAGCATGTCTTGGGGGGATATTATAAAATTATAACCTCTCCTGTTCTTGTAATGGTGAGAGGTTAGCATGTCTTGGGGGGATGATATAAAATGCTAACCTCTCCTGTTCTTGTAATGGTGAGAGGTTAGCATGTCTTGGGGGGATGATATAAAATGCTAACCTCTCCTGTTCTTGTAATGGTGAGAGGTTAGCATGTCTTGGGGGGAATTATTTTTGTGTGTCTAACTTTCTCACTCATCATTATTCACGATTCATTCAGGACTATCCGTAATCATGGTAGCATCCACATTAATGTAGAAGTGTTTAGAAACATACTGAATTCTTATTAACAATAAAAGTGACTCCAAAATGACACAGCACATTATTTACCATTCAGTTCTATTGGATACAAAAGTATCTCAAACACAAACAAAACAAACAGCAAATGTATCCAACAAGTTTGTAGAGTCAAGCTTGATGTAAGTCATTGTGTGCTAGGAATATGGGACCAAATATTACACTTTTGAATACTTTAATACACAAGTGAATTTGTCCCAATACGTGTGGTCCCCCAGATTGGGGTGGGGGGGGCTATGTACAAAAAGTGCTGTAAAGTTCTAAATGGTTCATCCAATATGAATGATAATACCCTCAAATTAAAGCTGCCAGGCTGCCCTTTAACCTCAGCCATTGTATCATCCAAGGTGCTAGAGTACAGAATCAAAACAAAAAATGTGTCACTGCCCCAATACATTTGGGTCTCACTGCATGTAAAAATGGTGCATGTCTACATTCTGTCGTTAAAAAGGGCCTAAAAAAAGTCCTATTCCAAGACATTATAGAGGTGGATTTAAAAACCCATAGAGGTCCTCGAAATGACTATTGTAATTCCTAATTCAATGTCAAAACCTGCAATGAGTTTCTAGCCAGGGGGAGGGCATTCCCATGCCCCGTCACCACCAGTTTAAACGTTTTTACTTTAGATTATATCAAATTGCACTTTTTAACGTTATCTTTTTTTACTACAAAACGTAGAAATTTGCCATTTTCACATACTGTATGTAGACACTGGTATGGTACCAGAGATAATGAATATGAGGTTGAAAAGTGGTGGACTTTCCCCTTTAAAGGCCTTCTCAACCTCCATTGTTCTCGGCCCCTGGCTAAAACAGGCCCTGGGCTTATCTCGAATTAACACAAGCATTTGTTAACCCTGTGCTAAGGATTCACACCTGTATTCCAAAGACCTGGGCTAACGTACAAACACAACAAATACATCTCCGACATGCGTCCAATGTTACATTTTATCTAGAGTCCTGCCCTGCCCATGCCGCAACATTCAGGCCCTACTCTGTCCCGATTGCTTCTGCCAAATTTAAGGCGCGGCTCAGCCCTGCCCGAACCCGAAATCAGAAATACAGTAACTTCCTCCTATTTATAGGTGCTTGTCTCGGTCTGTCCCCCGCTCCCTGCGCTGTGTGTGTGAGTATCCATAGCAAAGGCTCCACATGACAAGACGTGAGAGCTGTTAGTTGGCGTTAGATAGCTACCTTTCGTCACTCGAAACTTGGTCAAAACACTATTATTTTGGGTGAAATAATCTCTCCCTGTCGACTCTGACAGGTAAACAAGAGAGTGGCAAGCATCATGAGTAGTGGTGCAACGGATCACAAAACACGTTTTGGATCACGGTTTTGAGTCATGGATCAGATCATTTTTCAGATCAACAACAAAAAAAAAGGGAGACAAATGTTGTTTTCCATTTATTACTTAAAGAACACTTAAAGCAAGGAACTTTTCAATGTTTAAATAAAATCTTAAAATAAAATATTCAATACTCAATTGTTAAATTAAAGTGCAATATGAGGCATGATACCTTCTTCCTTTGAACAACAGTGAATTAAAAAATATCTTGTGTCCACATCATCAAACAACATAAAAAAAGAAAGAAAGCCAAGTAGACCTGAGCTTCTAACTTCAAATTGTTTTTCTAAAAGATGAGGATGTGTACACTGTCTGGGGAGAGGGTAGACCTGCAGTCACTATGTCCCCTGGCGTGGAGAACACCAGGCACAGCCAGGTAGCATCTTGCCATCATGGCAATGTGAGGGTATTTACACTCATTGCTTTTCCACCATGTCAGTGGATCACCATCCACTGGAATGCCGTTTGCTGCCTTGTAGGGTGTCACCTCCTCTTTGATGGTGTTGGCAAACGTCTTGCCTGTGTCCTTGCTCGCAAAGGTCTCCCCGAAAAGCTCCTTCATGGCCAAATTATTTTGTGGAGGAGATGCCTCTGAGTCTGCTCCTGTCGGCTCTGTGGCTTGACCCTGCAGAAAAAATGACTTGATCTGTTAAACTAATTAATTATTTATTTTCATAGAACTATAATTGTGACAATAACATTTAATAAAAGCCATTATTATTCCAAATAAAAAATGGATGATTCTAATTGCAATAGCATAGACTAAGATTAGACTGCAGTATATATATTATTTAAGTAATTCACTTGTATTTTTATTTTTTTACCTCTTTAGTGGCCACAATCTCAGTGGTGAGATCACTGTATGTCCTCCGGTGTAGGACAGGGTCTAGGTGAGACAGGGACTTGAACCTTGGATCCAGTGCAGTAGATCTATGAAGGTAGTCCTGTACATTAGGGGGTATCTGGGGTTCAGGTCCTCTCTAATGGCAGCCTTGACATCTCTAGTGATGGTGCTGTCTTCCTCACTTGGGGCCATGGATTGAAGAATCCTTGTTTTCAGAGGTAGGATCATGGACACAAACGGTGCAGTTTCAGTGCTCATTAGGGTTGTAACCGTTTTGAGGGGTTTGAGCACCTGGTGGACCTCCTCTGCCACTTCACGTCGTCATCAGACAAGGTGTGTCTTTGTCTTTATTATGTCTGTCAGTGCAGAGTATACAGCTGCCTGCTGCTCAAGATAGAGCTCCAACATGTCATATGTGGAGTTCCATCTTGTTGTGACATCGTGTATGAGCTTGTGGGTCGGTAGCTGTAGCATTTCTTGCTTGGTCTTAAGCACATGAGCGGCTGTTGTGCTTCGGTGGAAAAAGGAAACCGTCCTGATCCTCCCAAGGAGGTGGTCCATCTGGATCACTGAGATCCCCTTTGGGATGCTAAATTGATCACATATGCAAAGAAAGCTATCTGTGGCCCCAGTCCAGCCTCTATCACTGCATTTACTTGGTTCTTTGCATTACCGGTGGGAGTTGGGATATTGCTATTGGGCCTCTCTAGCTTCCACTCTGCTACTGCTCCTAGCAGTACCTGCGCCAGATATATGCGTGTGTGACTCTCATAGAGGGGGCGTGTCTGTAGCACCGGACTTCGCATCTCCCACTCCTCTGGTGTAGTGAACAGTCACGTAGCTTTCCGTTACACTGGAGGTCCACTCCTCTGGTGTAGTGAGCAGTCAGTCACGTAGCTTTCCGTTACACTGGAGGTCCACTCCTCTGGTGTAGTGAGCAGTCAGTCACGTAGCTTTCCGTTGCCCTGAAGGTCCACCCATCTGGGGTGAGGGCAACATAGGATGCTTTGGATAATTCGTCAACAATTTGGATATTTTCCTGTTCATAAAGATCTGGCACGATCTTCATACTGAAGTGGGTGCGCCAGGGGATTTTGTAGCATGGCTCAAGCACTTTCACCATATTTTTAAACCCTTTGTTTTCCACAACAGAGTATGGCCTCATGTCTGCAGCGATAAACATCCCAATAGATTTGGTGATGGCTTCAGCCCGGTCTGATTCTGTAGCAAAGGGCTGCTTACATGAAGCGGTGAGAAGTTGTCTCTTGGCTGAGTTGGCTCCCGTCACTGACACACCAGGCTGATGACGCTTTAAATGTGTGGACATGCTCAATCTATTTCCATGAGAATACAGCTTTCTGATGGCACAATGCCTACACTAGAGGGTGACCTCAAGTTTTCATAACAATCGGTAATCTGCATTTTTGGACCCCGATTATATTGCACTCCACGAGGAGACTGCGTGGCAGGCTGACCACCTGTTACGCAAGTGCAGCATGGAGCCAAGGTAAGTTGCTAGCTAGCATTAAACTTATCTTCTAAAAAAAAACAATCAATCTTCACATAATCACTAGTTACCTACACATGGTTGATGGTATTACTAGGTTAACTAGCTTGTCCTGCGTTGCAAATAATCAACGCGGTGTCTGTTAATTTATCATCGAATCACAGCCTACTTCGCCAAACAGGTGATGATTTAACAAGCGCATTCGCGAAAAAAAAAAACACTGTCGTTGCACCAATGTGCCTAACCATAAACATCAATCAATACACAAGTATATATTTTTTAAACCTGCATATTTAGTTAAAAGATTCAGGGAAGTATTACTTTAAAAAGTAACAGCGGCAGTAAAACTGTATTTCACACTATGATGGTTAAACTTTGCAATTGATCTGCGGTTCACATGCGTGCCGAACCGTGGGGGGTGATCCGTACGGATCACGGATCAACTACGGTCCGTTTACACCACTAGTCATGAGTATATGTAGATTAAGTGAAAGTGCAGCTTTTGTGATTGGACCTAGACAATTCTGGACCCTGTTTCATTCTGGCACAGTGTTTAAAAAAAGTCAGTGCTAACCCTGCTCTGGAGCAGGGCCAGCTAGCCCTGGGCTGGTTGGTGCTAGCCCACTTTACAATGTGCAAGCGTGAACACTCCCTTAGCCCTGGGATTATTTAGACAGCAAATAATTGGATGGGGGAGACAAGCAAGTAGGGGATGTAGTTAGAAACGCTGAGGCGGGGATTGAACCCACAACCATTTGGGTTGCACATGTACACGTGTTACTACGGTACCACACAGAAGCCACAGAAGAAGAAAGAAATGAAACGGTTGACTGACTGACCATGCTGTTCAAGTCCCTTATGCTGTTGACCAGGTTGTGCAGTAGGGAGCGGAGGTACTCAGTGGGCTTGAGGGCGAGCTGCGTGTCCAGGCCCACTCTGCTCACCACCGTCAGGAGTAACAGCAGGTCTCGGTCACTGTAGGCCCGCGGGCACAACGACGTACAATGACATGTACTTGACGACATTGTCAAAGTTGTGTTAAGGGAAAGTTCTGAGCTCCTTCTTGCTGGACAGGCTCTCTGTGCTGATCTGGAGGCCCTCTCTACATACACACAGGTAGTTATTATCTGTATATCACAAAAACTGTATGAACAAAGTAGTTATTGACACACACACAGACTTACATCAGGTCTCCCTCAGTGAAGGGGGGTTGTAGGTTCTCCAGGGGGAAAAGGGTGACGAAGGGAACCCCCATGTTCATGAAGACCAGGGTCACGTCTCCAACACTGGGCACCCACACCTCAAACCTCTCACTCTTATTCAGCACCATGTGTTCAGCAGCAGAGCAGGCAATATCTCCAAGGGCCTTTAGTACCTGATGACAGCTCAGCTTGTCTGAGGGGACTGACATCATCTACAGGAGGGAGGGAGAGAGAGAGAGGCAGACTTTGTCTGTCTTTAATGAGCCATCCTCATTTGATTAAAAACACCTTAGTCACCCCTCTCACAAAAAAAGAATTGCGTACCACCAGAGGGAGAGAGCGACCAAAGAGACATCAATGCATTGATCAATTAAAATTAAGCAATTATACAAACAACTCAATTTGATTAGTCTAGCGCAGGGACAGGTAAATGGGGGTGTAGAGTAGTACCTGGAAGAGCCAGTGGGTCCTGAACTGGTCTGGAGAGGACCTGAGAGATGGGAGAGAGAGAAAGGAAAAACAACAGAGAGACGGGAGAGAGAGAAAGGAAAAACAACAGAGAGATGGGGTGATGGGGCAAGAGGAGAGAACTGAACATGTCCTCTCAGTCACACACCCACCTTACCAGAGGATTGTTTTCTGTGTGGTGTCACACGGGGTGACGTTACAGCATCTCAGCTGCAGTATGTGTTGGCTGAAGAGACGGCCAAAGTTGTCCAGGCTGAACATCGCTTCCCCGGTGTGCAGGTCCTGGATGGCACTAGACAACACTGAGAAATGTTGCAGGAAATCCCTGGGGTTGACAAGAGATACACACATGGAAGTGTGGGATTGTGGTTATTAGTCCTCCTCGTGTGTGTGTGTAGTTCCCTCTGCTCCTAGGATAAAGGGAAAGGGGGTACCTAGACAGTTGGGGGTACCTAGACAGTTCAACCGAAGATGTCCTCTGCATTCATCTGCCTTAATCGACGTCATTGGCGCCCGTAGAGCGGTTGTTGTTAAGTGCCTTGCTCAAGGACAGAACAGCAGATTTTTCCACATTGCCCGGCTCAGGGATTCAAACCAGCAACCTTTCGCTCTTAACCTCTAGGCTACCTGCACTCTGTTTTCTGTACTCTCCTCCTTTGTGTTCATATGGATTTACAGTACCAGTCAAAAGTACTGGGTTTACTTTATTTTTACTATATTTTGATGTTTAACACGTTTTTGGTTACTACATGATTCCATATGTGTTATCTCATAGTTTTGATGTCTTCACTATTATTATACAATGTAGAAAATAGTAAAAGTAAAGAAAAACCCTGGAATGAGTAGGTGTGTCCAAACTTTTGACTGTTACTGTATGTTTGTGTGTGTGTGTAGTTACTTTTGCTGCTGCGAGATGCCTCAATGTTCTCCTCCTCCTTCTCTTCCTCAGCCAGTCTCAGCAGTTTCTCCTTACAGGAGAGATGCAGCTTGGCTTCCATCTCCTTAGACCTGGGGAGAATAACCACGACATAGCACACATTGTTATGACATAGAACTCTTGTTTAATTCTTAAAAGTCTAAGCCGTTGGGGGGTTCTAAGCTGACATATGGAATTATTTTAAGATGGTCATTTAGCAATTTTATTTAGAATTTTTAGGTAACAAAATATATATATATATTTGGTAAAATATTGAATTTGGCCTTTACTACTATAGCCCAGAGAAACGCATTGAATAACATTCAGAAATGTGAAAAAAAGACAGTCAAAAACAAAATCATGAGAAACAAGGTTTTGAAGTGTTTGTTCTATATCTAGGAGACATAAGAAAGCTCAAGAAATATATATATTTTTTACACATATTTAACCCCTTTTTGGGGTAGGCACAAAACTACCTTCATCCTTCCATTCCTTTTTTAAAACGGTACAGGTTACCTTCAGACGACACTTGTGGGGGTCATAGAGCAAAACAGCGAACACCATCGTGTTTGTGAAAGTCTCCCCTTTCCACAGTGGGGTCACATTAGTTTTTAGCCCAAACGGTTTGGATGCTACAAACAGAAGTTGGCACATCAACTGTAACGACTTCAGTCCCCTGACACTTGTGGGGGTCGTAAAGCAAAACTGATACCATCATCGTGTTTGTGAGAGTCTCCCTATTCCATTGTCCTCATAGTTTTAGGTCAAACAGTTCAGACGCTACAGACATTATTGTGAGAAGACCGATTTGTGGGATGTCTCATGGTCTGACAAACACCGCTCTAGCTCTGTCACCTTTCACCGCAGATGTCTTCTGGTCTGACAAACACCGCTCTAGCTCTGTCACCTTTCACCGCAGATGTCTTCTGGTCTGACAAACACCGCTCTAGCTCTGTCACCTTTCACCGCAGATGTCTCATGGTCTGACAAACACCGCTCTAGCTCTGTCACCTTTCACCGCAGATGTCTCATGGTCTGACAAACACCGCTCTAGCTCTGTCACCTTTCACCGCAGATGCAGAAGCGCAACATCGGTGGATTGAGATGCATCTATTGCAAAAAAACAGATCTCTCTAGTTTAGCACACCTCTCTAGTTTAGCGCACCTCTCTATCTAAACTGACTGATTTTGATGGTGATTGTGTTTATTATGTTACTTAGATTGATGTAACATAAACACAGGTGCGTCAATCGACTCTAGGGGGTTAACTTCACAGGGAGCGGTGGGTCGCTCCCGACACCACCAGGTAAAATGTAAAGCGCCAAATTCAAAATCCCAAAGTTGAATTATTAAACATCCACCAATATACAAGTGTTTCATACTCATCAAAAGCTCTGTTTCTTGGCAATATCACAGCGTTGTCAGATTTCAAAAAGGCTTTATGGCGAAAGCACTACATTTGATTGTTTGAGGGCAGCACCTCACATACTTTCTCATAGCCATGAATTCATTAGCCAGCGTGGCACACACATAACACATTTCACAGCGAAAACAAATCAATTACCTGTTGAAGAACTTCTGCTGAGGTCATCCTAAGTGTCCAACGAAGACAATCCATGGTTCTTTTGTTAGAAAAAGTAATGTATTATATCCATAAATCTCCATTTGGTTCGCGCGTCATAGTCAGAAACGACAGCCTCCACTAGTCCATTGAAACGTGGCGCGAACTCGNCGCGCGCCCTGGGTACTGTTGTCATCAAGGGGGGACCCACTTGTTTGGTCTTTTTCTCTGGTCTAATTCATCCAAAATGGAAGAAATACACTGTCTCGAGGCTGTTGACATCATAAGGAAGCGACGTGTACTGCATTCATATGCCCTTATATGGTCATTTTCATGAGGGAGGGGTTCCCAAATGAGCAATGTGTCAAAATCACTTTTTCCAGGACAGAAATTCCTCGGGGTTTTGCCTGCCATATCCGTTCTGTTTCACTCACAGACAAATGGTTAACAGTTTTGGAAAATTCAGAGTGTTTCCTATCCAACGGTACTAAATATATGCATATCCTATTTTCTGGGCCTGAATGGGAGGCATTTTACTTTGGGCACGCCAGGCTCTCCAAAACCGTCACCTCGGGAGCTGCTCCCTGAGAAGTTAAGCAATGCAGAGACCTCTCCATCACCTTAGACCTGGGGGAATAACCACGACAGTGTTGTGATATAGTACTCATACATTAGTATATACAACTCTTGTTTAAGTAATGCAGAGACCTCTCCATCACCTTAGACCTGGGGGGAAAACAACAAGGACAGAACAAAGTCACGTTTCACAGCAATGTGTCATCACACAACATTGATGTTACTGCCATTTATTGTTGTGCCTCGTCTCTCACAAAAGCTTATCAGAACTTGCAAACTGCTTTTTATACTGTTCAACATACCTTGTGTCAATTGAAGCTTATCCTCAATACTGACAAAACTAAACTAATGGTGTTTTCTAAAGCAAGAAATAGATCTCTGAACCTTTCACCTATTATTACCTGTCAGGGCAATGCGATTGAGACTGTAACCTCATAAATATCTTGGAATTTTAATTGGTGACGGCCTCTTTTAAATTGCATATTCAACAACTTACAAAAAAATTTAAGCTGAAGTTCGGATTTTATTTTAGGAATAAGGCCTGTTTTTCTTTTGAAGCCAGAAGGAGGCTAGTATCAGCTACATTTATGCCTTTACTAGACTATGGGGATATTTTATATATGAATGCTTCCGCTCAGTGTTTGAGATCAATTGACGCCCTTTACCACGGAGCATTGAG
The DNA here is from genome assembly GCA_003317085.1 of Hucho hucho. NCBI lineage: Eukaryota > Metazoa > Chordata > Actinopteri > Salmoniformes > Salmonidae > Hucho > Hucho hucho. Next base: position 90,409 of record QNTS01003623.1, on the reverse strand, counting down.
ATTTATTTTAAACTGCAAAACCCTTACGCACCACTGCACTTTATATACCAGGGTTGGCTGGCCTTCTCTAGTCACTCGTAGGCTCAGTCACTGGTATACTTTTATTTACAAAGCCATTTTAGGTTTACTACCATTTTATTTGCGCATTTTTATTGTTCAGAAATGTGGTGGGTACTCTCTTCATTCGCAGTACTTTATCCTGCTAACTGTTCCAAATGTCCGAACTGAATTTGGTAAAAGGGCTTTTATGTACTCTGCGCCATTGGCTTGGAACACCTTTAAAAAATACTTTTAAACTGGAAGAACTTGTCCTGATTGGTGTTTTTAAATGTTTTTAATTAGCTGTTTTATGATTTTATTATACTCTTGTAAATTCTATGGTTTTCACTAGATGACTTGTAGTTGTTCATGTTGTCTGTCTGTAATTGTATAATGACTTGGTGCTGCCTATCTTGGACAGGACGCTCTTGAAAAATAGATTTCAAATCTCAATGAGCCCTTCCTGGTTAAATAAAGGTTAAATAAAAAAAATATATAAAAAAGCAATGCAGTGATTTCTCTATCTCCAAGACCCACATGGAGAAAATAGTACTAGAATGTCACTTATGATAAAGCAATACCTTTGAATGCCCTCCTTTTCCTTCAGCATCTCATCCAGGTTGTTCCTGTAACTGGTGGGTTTGGCTTTAGATGAAGAAGGCTGCCAGAGAGAACATCACATCAACGTTATCAATCCATTTAGACTGAGGTAATACTAGTGTAAAACACTGTACCAAACACTGTAGCATTGTAAGTGACAGAAAGTAGCTCTTTACAGACTGGTTATAGTGGCTATACTGGAACACATTTAGGCCTACATCAAAACTGGAAAATTACAATAAATGAATAAAACATTTTAACAAAGAATGGTGATTAAACCTTGAATATCAAATGGAACCCTATTTCCTATGTAGTGCACTACTTTTGACCACGACCCATAGGGACACAGCCCTAAGAAAGTTGCATCTTACCGGTTGGCTGTTGTGTGGGAGCCCAACGGAGATGCTGGGTGCAGGGATGGTTCCTTTTTCTGGGGTGTCTGGGGGCCGGGCGGTACGGTCCAGGATCTGCTGCTGCGGTCTGGGATAGCGCCAACTCTAGCCCTAGGCTCAGGTTGAGGCCTAGGCTCAACTCCACATCCAGAGGGTCCTCCTCCAGACTCTTATGGGAATTGTTTTTGTTTCTTCTTTGTTCTCCTTCCTCAAGGAACGATAAACTCTTATGGACCTTCTGGTCTCTCTCTCTCTCTCTCTTCACCCTCCTTTCCTTGTCCATGTTGGTCCAGGGTTGAGGAGGGACTGGTTTTGAGGTCTGCCGTCTCCATGCTAAATGACTTGTCCTTACAAGAGGATGAGGTCTTTGCAGAGGCTGAGAGGGGGATAGTTTTCAAGACGGAGGACTCAGTCTTGAGGTAGGCATTCTCATCCTCATCCATAGGTGACTCCAACTCTGCTGAAGCAATACCAGGAGATCTCGTTTTCAGTCCTGAGGCGACATCCTCCATCTCAACAGACTCCTCCTTAGGGGACGAGGGCTTCCCTGAGGAAGAAACAGTGCTGGTGATGGCTCTGTGCAAGCCAGTCTCTAGTTTAGTCAAGTCATTCCTGCTTAACTCCAGCCTTACAAAGGAGGAGGGGTAGATTATGGGGTCCAGGAGTAGCTTACAGGGGTCCATTGCAGTGTCCGTACAGGGAGAGATCTTGGGACATGGGATTCGCTGTGAGAGGGATTTTGGGGGGATTTCTCTAGGGCTTGGTACATAGGGGGACCCCGGTCCCATACTAGCATCACTGACAGTAGCCAACACAACAGACAGAGGAACCTTATTGTGTACAGAGGGCGACCTGTCTCCTTTCTGGGGACTGGGGGAAAAGGTAATCGCTGCTCTAGGCGGGCTAGAGGTTATGGGGTCAGGGGTGAAAAGGTCATTCAGGTCATCCGGCAAGGCGTTCTCCGGGGGCGAGAGACGTGCCGGTTCTTTCCCAATGCGTGATGGTGCCGAGAACTAGGGTAGCTCGAGTCCGAGCTCTGAGATTGAGGCGGGTTTGGAGGTTCTCCCGTTGGGGCAAACTGTCGGTTCTCCTTCTCTACTCTCTCACTCTCTGGTCTCTTTATCTCTGCTGCATTCTCCTCTACTAAGGATTGTGACTGGCAGGTTGACTGGGTTGCCAGATTGGCTGTAACGGTTGCCTGTTTGAGGATTACTACCACTGTAAAAAGATTGAGCGTTGACAGATTGGTGATTCATTCTTCTGTATCCAGCCTGAGGGTTGCCGTTCTCCCTCACACTATTGTAGCATGGCGTCTGTACATGGCCGGTGCAGCGCTTCCTCACAGGCTTGGGTGTGGAGAGTGGATAGGTAGGGACAGTCCTCCTGTCTCTCTCCATCCCTTCCCCTGTCTTCTTAGGGGTGAGACTCTCCTTCAACCTTAGAGTAGGACTTGAGCTCAGATTGTTCTTCATGAAGACTTTCTTCAGGTAGGATGGGTTGGGGCTGGTGGACATCTTAGAACTAGGAGTATCAAATATATTCATAACAGAGCACTTAGCTGTCACAAACCAGGCTTTACAGAGATCACAATCAGTAAGATTTCTGGCTTTTCAATTGATGATATTATTTTCATTGATTCTTGCAGAAGGCCTTCTGAGCTTAGTTAGCACAATTATCTAAACGATCATAAGCCAAAATATAAGGTTAGCTCACTCCATTGTCCATCTTTCTGTAGTCATTTCCAGCTACTACACGTCATACAAAGTTAGCCCTAATAGTAATTGCCTGAAGGAGGGAATTGCATTGAATTAAATGTCTACCCCTCTGCCCCCTCACCTGGCTGTTCCATCGGGTGGGTGACAGGTACTGATAGGGCCTTGGATATAGTCCTCTGGACACAGTCTCTTATTAACTATGTCCTCTCCTCTTCCTCCGTTTCTTCCAAGTCTGGGTGTCTGAGTCTCTTTAGAGACAGGGATCTGGTGCCTCCTGGTGGGAAAAATCATCATCAACACTCACAGTAAATAGAATATTTCATATAAAGTTCAACAAGTAAACTACTAGAGAACGAGAGTACGTGGGTTTTTACAAGGCCCCTCAACAGATGTCAAAATATTACATGAATTGTGAAGTCAACTGTGATAACCCCTTTTTTCAAGCCCTTTAGCACACGCCACAGAGAGGCCCACTAGATAACTAGATAAAAGTGCACTTCATGCAAAGTTAGCCTGAATTTGCATAGTATACTACTCTCAACAATTCATTAAGCAAATGGCAGAAGGGGCATCAGAAACTACTATACATGTCTGCATCAGCATTGTTACTGTACAAGAAGAACAACATTGAAACGTATCATTTGGAGATGGTTAACCTATTGATGTGTTTATAGACTAATTTTACAAGGGTTCAGTATTCTTAAATAAGTCTATGATGGGCTTGTTATTTACATAAGAGTTAGTAGGTCTAATTTGTACCTGGAGTGAACCGCACGTTAGAGGGAGTGGTTTCTCTGTGGTTCAGGGAATCACGACTCTGTGGAAAAACCAAAAACAGAAGAGAACCAAATATCAACATCTTTGAATTGTCATTATTGACGTGACTGTGTGAGGTGAGAGTGAGACAGTCTAGTTTAGATTATATTCTATGTATTCGTCTCTGCTGACGACACAGACTTTCGGGATCAATGAAGTACAATACATGACCAAAAGTATATGGACACCTGCTCGTCGAACATCTCATTCCAAATCTGCATTAATATGGAGTTGGTCCCCCCTTTGCTGCTATAACAGCCTCAACTCTTCTGGGAAGGCTTTCCACTAGATGTTGGAACATTGCTGTAGGAACTTGCTTTCATTCAGCCACAAGAGCATTAGTGAGGTCGGGCACCGATGTTCGCCGATTAGGCCTGGCTCGCAGTCGGCGTTCCAATTCATCCCAAAGGTGTTCGATGGGGTTTAGGTCAGGGCTCTGTGCAGGCCAGTCAAGTTATTCCACACCGATCTCGACAAACCATTTCTGTATGGACCTCGCTTTGTGCACGGGGGCATTGTCATGCTGACACAGGAAAGTGCCTTCCCCAAACTGTTACCACAAAGTTGGAAGCACAGAATCGTCTAGAATGTAATTGTAGGCTGTAGCGTTAAGAAACCAATTTCATGAAGCTCCCGACGAACAGTTCTTGTACTGACATTTCTTCCAAAGGCAGTTTGGAATTGAGTGTTGCAACCAGTTCCTGACCTCACTAATGCTCTTGTGGCTGAATGGAAGCAAGTCCCTGCAGCAATGTTCCAACATCTAGTAGAAAGCCTTCCCAGAAGATTGGAGGCTGTTATAGCTGCAAAGGGGGGACCAAGTCAACATTAACGCACATGATTATGGAATGAGATGTTTAACGAGCAGGTGTCCACATACTTTTGGTCATGTAGTGTACCTGCTGATTGACAGGGATGCACGTGGTGGGTGACAGTGGACCACGGTTGGGGGCACAGAGAGCCTGCGGGGCTGGGCAACAGGGAACGGAGGTCTAGAGCTCCCAACATCCCTGGATCCAACCTATAAGTGTGGTGGATAGACATGAGGTAAAGCTGCCGTGAGATTGTTATGCCAATAGAAAGTAGATAGATAAAACAAATGAAGTATGTAGGGATCAGGGTGGGGTCAACTCCATTTCAATTCAGAAAGTAAACCAAATTCCAATTTTCCCCACTGAAAAGCATTGAAGAGAGTTGGAATGGGAATTACAGTGTACTTCCTGAATTGACTGAAATTGACCCCAACCCTAATAGGGATGTGATCAGAGAAAAGAGAACAAACTCAAAAGAAACTCTACCTTGAGTTTCTTGTTCATGTCTTCCCTCAGCGCCGCTCCATAGTCCCTCTTTCTGCTGGGGGCACTGACTCTGCATGGGGGAAGGGAGGGGGCCGACAGTGGGTTGTCCCTTCCCATACCACCCCTAGTGTTAAAGGTCATGCCCCTATAGGGGTTAGGGGTCACTGGGCTGTGGGAGGGCTGGGGTCTGTGTGAATGCTGGATTTTACTGATTAGGGTGTTTGTAAAGTTGGCCGGGCCATCCTTGGCTTCACCCCCACCTCCAACCCCGGAGGCTCGGTGGTGCACCCCTGGCAGGTGGGGAGGGTGAGGAGGCAGGCCAAGAGCGGGGTTCGCCCTGAGATTGTCCAGTTCGGGGCTGGTCAAGGGTAGCACCCGTTTGGGCAGGGGGTAGGGGTTGGACAGGTGTCCAGGGGGCTGAGAGGGTTTCATCACGGTCTCCTGGAGGGAGGAGAGGGCCGGTGAGGGTTTAGGACGAGGAGACCCCAGAGGGATGACGTCTTTGACTGCAAACACAGGTGGAAAAGGGATACAGGTGTGTGCACATAGACCAACAAAGATATAACCCAGCACCATATGGATGAACCATCACCTCTCATTTCATAGCAAGCTTGCTCAAAGGGAAAATGCACACTGTATTAATGCAGGTTAACAGCCCCAAAGCATTTCTTGGCCCACCACCATACGATTGGCAACAAAACATTAGGGTTGTCACAATACCAGTATCGCGATACTACGATACCAGATTTTCCATGGCAAAAAAGAAAACCGACCAAGGTCCGCTGTCACCCAGGAGGCTGTGTCCATGATATCTCTCCTGCACACGGTTACGGCCAACTACTCCATTATTGACACCATCATCACTCACGTAGGTTTTAACAACCTTTTGTAGTCCTCCCTCAGATCGCTGAAAACTAACATTTTTTTAAAGCCCTCGCTGGCACAGGGAAGAGAATAGTTCTCTGGCCCCCTCCTGTGCTACAGAAGGGGTTCTGAACGTTTCAGCCAACTCTTTGCCCTGAACGAGTACCTGAAGAAACTTTGCAACGACAGGAATGTCTCTTTTTGTGACAACTTTGATTTGCTGTGGGAGCAACCAAGACTTTTTAAAAGGAGACGGGATTCACCCTAACCGCAGCGGTTCCAGGATTATTTCCAGCAACATGGCAAACTGTTTTACAAACTGACAGACAGGGTCTGGTAGTGCTCCAGTTCTCCCTGTCAGAATAAGCAACAGAGGACTTGGAAACCATATCAACTCCTGTAGAAATGGCACTGTGGTTATTGTGAGTAACCTAATTTATGTTCCTCTAACTCCACCTTCTGTCATCTACCATTCTGATAGATTGGAGACTGCCAAAAAACGTGGTCGTAGCGTTAATAGGTTTGGTTACCTCTAGGCAGATGCCCCAGGGGCAGTGGCCCACACTCATTGAATGTCACTTTTAAATGTTAGAGCAATCACTAGTAAAACCTCATTACTGAGTGAAAAGTTGATTGCATGTTTCTCACTGAAACATGGCTGTCTTCAGACTGTCGAGCCACTCCTATTGAAGCCCCCCCCCCCCCGGGCTAAAGCTTTTCATACTCCATCAGAAAAGGGAAAAAGGGTGGGGGGGACAGCCACTATTTTTACTAATGCTCTCAGCTGTAAGGACATTTTAATTGGATACTTTGGGTCTTTTCAGCATCATGCTATACTGTTTAAATGTCATTGTATTGGAAGACTTTATATTCATGTTGACAAAGAGAATTGATCTTTTGAGCCCCATGGACTTTATCCAACATGTTACTGGGCCCACCCATAAGCACGGCCATACTCTGTACCTGGTTATTACCAAGAGGCTTTCTATTGACATATCCTCGATTGTTGATGTTGCTTAATCTGATCACCACTACGTATTCATTACTACCTTGTTGCCCATAGTACATGGTAATACTGAACACATTATTAAACACTATCCTACCTTTGAAGTTGCTACAGATTTTATTGAGTGTATGACAATAAATACTCCACCAACTATTCTGCCTTCCTCTTGTGATGATTCAGTTGATAACTTTAATAACAAATTAAGGGCAACTATTGATGCCATAGCTCCAGTAAAGTTGAAAAAGGCCACATCCAAATGGAGAGCCCATTGGATGAGTGAGGAAACTAATAAATTAAAGAGAGATTGCAGAAAGGCAGAGCGGAAGTGGAGAAAGTAAAAGATGCAGGTCCATTATGATACTCCAAGAGCAACTTGGCATATAATGCATTCGGAAAGTATTCAGACCCCTTGACTTTTTCCACATTTTGTTACGGCCTTATTGTAAAATTGATTAAATAGTTTTTTCCCCCTCATCAATCTACACACAATACCCAATAATGACAAAGCAAAACAGGTATTTAGAAATTGTTCCAAATTTATATATGAAAAAAATTTAAATATCACATTTACATAAGTATTCAGACCCTTTACTCAGTACTTTGTTGAAGCATCTTTGGCAGCGATTACAGCCTTGAGCCTTCTTGGGTATGACGCTATAAGTTTCTCCCATTCTTCTCTGCAGATCCTCTCAAGCTATGTCAGGTTGGATGGGGAGCGTCGCTGCACAGCTATTTTCAGGTCGCTCCAGAGATGTTCGATTGGGTTCAAGTCGGGGCTCTGGCTGGGCCACTCAAGAACATTCAGAGACTTGTTCTGAAGCCACTCCTGCGTTGTCTTGGCTGTGTGCTTATAGTCGTTGTCGTGTTGGAAGGTGAACCTTCGCCTCAGTCCGAGGTCTTGAGCGCTCTGGAGCAGGTTTTCATCTAGGATCTCTCTGTATTTTGCTGAGATGCCTTTAGGCCAACTCCAAGCAGGCTGTCATGTGTCTTTTACTGAGGAGTGGCTTCCCTCTGGCCACTCTACCACAAAGGCCTGATTGGTGGAGTGCTGCAGAGATGGTTGTCCTTCTGGAAGGTTCTCCCACCTCCACAGAACTCTGGAGCTCTGTCAGAGTGACCATCGGGTTCTTGGTCACCTCCCTGACCAAGGCTCTTCTCCCCCAATTGCAGCCAGGCCCAGGAAGTCTTGGTGATTCCAAACTTATTCCATTTAAGAATGATGGAGGCCACTGTGTTCTTGGGGACCTTCAATGCTGCATAAATGTTTTAGTACCCTTCCCCAGATCTGTGCCTCGACACAATCCTGTCTCGGAGCTCTAAGAACAATTCCTTCGACCTCATGGCTTGGTTTTTGCTCTGACATGCACTGTCAACTGTGAGACCTTATAGACAGATGTGTGCCTTTCCAAATCATGTCCAATCAATTTAATTTACCACAGATGGACTCCAATCAAGTTGAAGAAACATCAAGGATGGTCAATGGAAACAGGATGCACCTAAGCTCAGTTGAGTCTCATAGCAAAGGGTCTGAATACTTATGTAAATAAGGCATTTGTTTTTCATTTTTAATAAATGTGCAAACATTTCTAAAAAACTGTTTTCGCTTTGTCATTATGGGGTATGGTGTGTAGACTGATTTATAATTTTTTTTGTATAAGGCTGTAACGTAACAATATGTGGAAAAAGTCAAGGTGTCTGAATACTTTCCGAATGCCCTATATAACAAGGCAATTAGAAATGCCAGACAAGCTCATTTTTCTAACTTGATCACTATTAATCAGAATAATTTGAGAGTGCTCTTCTCGACCATTGATGGCCTGATAAATCCTACCCCCCCACCTGTGAACTTTTCTCCACATCTAAATGTGATGAGTTTGCGGCATATTTCAAAGTTAGATAACAAACATTAGGCTGGGTATCAGTCAAGCAAGACCTGATGAGAAGTTAGATGATCTGTGCCCTAGCCTACCACGCAAAGGCACTATGGATTTATTTTTATAAGAGACCTTAAAACACACCTTTTTAGCTTTGCTTTTCCTTAAGGTGATTTTTAGTAGTTCAGTTTTTATTGTTATTCTTTAGTTTTTTATCCTTGCATGTTTGTTGTGTAGTAAATATTTCAGTTATTGTGTTGCATTCCATGTCTGAAATGTGCTGTAGAAATACATCTTGATTTGATAATGCGGTTTGTTTCTAACATTGGGACTGTTTTCCTCAAGAAATCTGCTTAATGTTCTGTTTCCTTTGCCACGATACTTCTGAATATTGCGATACTGGTATTGTGACAACCCTACAAGATATTAATGATAACTTTTCAGAATCCAGGGCAAGTGAGTGAGTGATAGTTTTGAGATAGAGCTTAGAAGAACCTTGTAGGCTATATAGTTAGTTGTGGTTATTGTGCTGAGCGGTCAAACAAAATCCACACAGACCGAGTGAGACACAGAGAAACAGAGAAAAACAGACACACCCACACTACACTGTAGCAGCAACGGTTTTGACCCAGTTCAAATGTTAGCGTTAGCATAGCGTCAAATGATCCAACGATGAAGCATTACACTGTAGCCTGTTAGTGCTCCATGCCACAACTCAATACAAACTCTGTTTCTCACCCGCATTGGTAAAGTACTGCCTAAGGCTATTCATCCTTCTATATAAGTACGATCTCACTCCTTTACAATAGCATGGGGCAGCTCCTGAGGCAGTCACACAAAGAAGCAGGTGACACAGTTATGTGTGTGGAGTCAAATCATTTGGGTTTAACTACAATATTTCAGTGTGTGTGTGTGTGTGTGTGGATACAGTCTCATAACAAGTTTGGTGTTGTTACATCAGTTCTCAAGATCTTACATCCACCAGTAATGCTTTTCGTAGAGAAGTAGTCTGCAATTGATCTGCAAAAAAAGACAAGACAAAAGTCATTATGCTTTGTTTGAGTCAATTAAACAAGAAACATTGCGTACAACAAATCATTCATACAACGGAAAGAGAAACTTGCCCTTTGAATTGTATTTTATTAGTTAAGTCAGTTAAGAACAAATTCTTATTTACAATGACGGCCTACCCCGGCCAAACCCGGACGACACTGGGCCAATTGCGCCCTATGGGACTCCCAATCACAGCCTGATGTAATTCAGCCTGGATTAGAACCAGGGACTGTAGTGACACCTCAAGCACTGGGATGCAGTGCCTTAGACCGCTGCGCCACTCGGGAGCCCCAGCCCTTGACAAGGTAGATGGGCTAGCTACACCGGTCATAGACTGTTTTTAGCGGGCTAGCCAGCCTCCGCACAGTACCCTGCTCTGAACTTAGTCACTGTTACTAGCCGGCTACTACCCGGGAACTCTACCCTGCACCTTATAGACTGCTGTCCTATGTACATAATCATGTAAACAGTCATCCAACTCGGAATTCTAACAGTGGAACTCGGGCCTCTTTCTAAGAGGTCTGACTTTCTGACCTAAAGATTACTGACATCATGATTTGACCACATATTTTCCAAGTTGTTTTGGGCATCACCACCTTAGGCTGTTGTGACTGGCATGCAGGAAAGGTGGTGCCAAATATCACACGCTTGTAACTTATGGTGCCTTCAAGACAACTGGAAACTCTGGGAAAAAAACAAGGTTGAATCATGAAGTCTGTGATCTTCAGGTTGGAAAGTCGGGCCACTTTCCCGACATGGAATTCCGAGCTGGATGACCGTTTATATGTTTCCTCTCTCCACTGGGATTCTCTGCCTTTAACCCTATTACAGGGGCTGAGTCACTGGGTCCGTCTGTTATATCTGAAGTATTTCTCCTCTTATCCGGTGTCCTGAGTGAATTTAACTATGCTCTCTCTAATGAGCTCTCTTTTTCTCTCTTTCAGAGGACCTGAGCCTTAGGACCATTCCTCAAGGCCTACCTGGCCTGATGACTCCTTGATGTCCCCAGTCCACCTGGCCGTGCTGCTTCTCCAGTTTCAACTGCTCTGCCTGTTTTATGAATATTTTAAAATCATGTCCATGTTCTGTTATAATCTGCATCCGGCACAGCCAGAAGAGGACTGGCCACCCCTCACAGCCTGGTTCCTCTCTAGGTTTCTTCCCAGGTTTTGGCTTTTCTAGGGAATTTTTCCTAACCACCGTGCTTTTACACCTGCATTGCTTGCTGTCTGGGGTTTTAGGCTGGGTTTCTGTACAGCACTCTGACATCAGCTGATGTAGAAGGGCTTTATAAATACATTTGATTAGATTTAATTTAAAATGTATTTTCCCAGTCTGAGCTACGCTCTGATCCCCATTTGTCTTGAAAGCACTGAAGTTGGAGGTTTCCCAGTTCCCAGTTGTTTTGAACTCAGCATTAGTAGCTAGGACTCTTGGTGCTTACAAGTCAACTGGGAACTAAGAAAAATCGTGAGGTCAGTGATCTTCAGGGTGGAAAATCAGAGATCTAGAAAGATGTTCCGAGTAGGATGACCTTTAAAAATGATTTTTTTCCCCCAGTCCGAGCTCGTAATTTCCCAGTTGTCTTCTATGAACACACAGAGCATCTGACAGTAATAGACAATCCCACACAAGTCGACTTGTCCATTTGCTGAAAGTAAATATTTATGTCCACAAAGCAATTTGTCTTTTTTTTTATTTTATTTTATTTCACCTTTATTTAACCAGGTAGGCAAGTTGAGAACAAGTTCTCATTTACAACTGCGACCTGGTCAAGATAAAGCAAAGCAGTTCAACACATACAACAACACATAGTTACACATTGGAGTAAACAAACACACAGTCAATAATACAGTAGGAGAAAAAAAACACATCTATATACAATGTGTGCAAATGAGGTAAGATAAGGAACATAAGGCAATAAATAGGCCATGGTGGCAAAGTAATTACAGTGTAGCAATTTAACACTGGAATGGTAAATGTGCAGTAGATGAATGTGCACAGTAAAAATACTGGGGTGCAAAGGAGCAAGATAAATAAATGACTACGGTAAGGGATGAGGTAGTTGGTTGGGCTATGTACAGATGCAGTGATCTGTGAGCTGCTCTGACAGCTGGTGCTTAAAACTAGTGAGGGAGATAAGTGTCTCCAGTTTCAACGATTTTTGTAGTTCGTTCCAGTCATTGGCAGCGGAGAACTGGAAGGAAAGGCGGCCAAAAGAGGAATTGGCTTTGGGGGAGACCAGTGAGATATACCTACTGTAGCGAGTGCTACGGGTAGGTCCTGCTATGGTGACCAGAGAGCTGAGATAAGGCGGGGCTTTACCTAGCAGGGACTTGTAGATGACCTGGAGCCAGTGGGTCTGGCGACGAGTATGTAGCGAGGGCCAGCCGACTAGAGCATACAGGTCGCAGTGGTGGGTGGTATAAGGTGCTTTGGTGACAAAGCGGATGGCACTGTGATAGACTGCATCCAGTTTGCTGAGTAGAGTATTGGAAGCTGTTTTGTAGATGACGTTGCCGAAGTCGAGGATCCGTAGTGTGAGGTTTGAGAATATGTTTCGTTTGCTACACATGAATGTGTTTGAGCTAAGGCTGACAAGTTGTGGAACAATACAGTGGGTTGTGCAACATATGGTGTGACTAGCTGAAAGGCTGTGATTAACCTTGAGCGAGAACAGCATGTTGAAGCTATTGACACATGCATGGAAACAATGTTGCAGACAGCAGACAGTCAGTTTTAGGTTGAGACACAAAAACAGGTACTGAGCCTGTGGCCTCAGTAACCCCGGACAGCTGAAGCGCCAAGGGGCTGGGACCAGCCTGTGCACCACCGATAGGCTGGGTAAGTCTAAACCACACCTGGTCTCTACTCTGACAGGCCAGCTCAGAAGCGGGAACTACTTCTGTCAGAGTATTAAAAGAAGAAATTGTAAGGCGTTGGCAGTTCTCTGTTCTGCCCTGCGTGGTGTTACAGTGAACCCGTATATACGAAAATTGCATTTACCATTTATTGCTTGACTAATAATAAAAAACATAGATTCTCAGTGACTCTGTGTCACCTTTTGTCCTGATGCCAGATTTGATTGACACAACCTTAACAGTAGGATAGTCAGTTTTACTAGTGCAAGTTTGGCAGCATGAGTGAAGGAGGCTTTGTTGCGAAATAGAAAGCCGATTCTAGACTTAATTTCGTCTCACTCGTCAACTTAACTGGAACTTAATGAAATGGGAACAGATTATTTAAATTAAAATTTATTAAAAGCTGATTTCCTTGTGTTTCTAGTCTTATGTCCAACAATGAAAGGGGGGGGGGCAAATAAAACCACCCGCAGGCCGCCAGGTGGGGAAAATTGACCTAGTGGTAAGCTAGCTAGCTCTCTAACAAGCTAACAGTCTAGCTTGCTGCTGTCTAGTTTATGTTGCACAGGAAGTGTAAGGACTAAGGTAACTTATGGAAATGCAGCTAACTCGTTTCTTATCTCCCATTTCCTTTAGATCGTATTTTTCTTTTCACTAAGACAGAACAAGTTGTCCGCTAAACACTAACTTTGCTATGTTATTTGTTTCCTATCATGATGCTTTCAAGACAACTGGTAACTCGAGAGATAAAAATAAATAAAACGAGGTCATAATCTGACACCGTTTATATTCAGGTCGGAATGTCGGAGCTCTAGAAAGATGTTCGCGATTCCGACTTGGAATTCCAAGTTGGATGACCGTTCAAAAATATTTTCCCCAGTCTTCCTAGTTGTGTTCCTAGGTTGTCTAAAACACACTGAAGTCGGAGATTTCCGAATTCCGACTTGTTTTGAACGCGGCATCTGACTGTAATAGACAATCACACGAGTCGACCTGTCTGTCCATTTGCAGAAAGTCTAAACTTATGTCCACAAAGCAATGTGTCTCACTTGTCAATTTACCTGGAATTTGTATAAAAGTCATTCTGAAACAACGTATTAAATCGTCTAGAAAGCAAAACATGTATAGGTTGCTAGTTTGCTACTGTGCTCTAGCAACCAAATAGTGTCGACTTGTTAATTAAACAACAAAAAAAACATCTCACATTTCGTAAACAACAGGTGTGGACTTAACAATGCAACGTTACTTACGGGCCCTTCCCAACAATGCAGAGAACAAAAAAAAAAGAAATAGAAACATATCTAATAACAAGGAATAAATACAAAATCATGAGTAAGGATAAATTGGCTAACGTATATACACGGGGGTACGTTATTCAAACTCCCGACAATAACATCTAGCTAACTAGGTTGGTTCTACCCAGCATGACTAGCTAATTCTCTAACAAGCCCAGATTGACACACTAACACTGTCTAGCTTGCTGTGGTCTAGTTTCTGTTGTAAAGGAAGTGTAAGGACTAAGATAACTTAATGAAATGTACCTAACTACTTTCTTACCTCCCATTTCCTTTAGATTTTTTTCATTATGGCAGAACAAGTTATCCGTTAAACTAACTTTGCTATGTATTTGTTTCCTATCAGGATATCCAGTGTTGCCAACTCCTGTGTTGAAAGTAGCTATTGGCTGTCCTAAAAGTCGCTAAATGACGCCATCACCTAATTTGCATAAGTGACCATGTGCATGTAATTGTGATGGACACTGTATGAGAGGAAGAAAGTTCATTTGTAGTTCTAACCTATTTAGGGTGTTATTTACTCACTTTTTGTCTCTCCCACGACATTATTCCTCTCTCCTACATCACATGCCAGCATGGAATAGTGTTCAGCGATAGCTAATGCCATGGTGGCCTCAGCCTTTTTTGCAGAGTAAATTTTTAACCGTAAATGGCAGCTTGTTTTGGGTGGAATTGTTATAAGGCTTTGCCTTTTGAGTATGTTTTTGAGTTGTCATGTGTTTTTTTACATCACTAAGTTTGGCGTAGAAATCGACCTTACAATACAGGCAGTATGCCCGTGTATCATCTCCAATAAACGGCTTCAACCAGCCTTTGAATTCAGGGTTTGATTCATTGCATTGCAGTTTTCCCACTTAGAGGTGTTACAAACAGAAAAGGCAAACATCAAGTTATCCCACCAAAGTAAAATTAACACAGTATAAATCTTTTCAGAGTAGAAGAGTGGTTCTAGCAGCAGACAGGGTAGCTAAGGTAAACTTAGAGTATGGGCCTATTCATAGGTTGTGGAATGCTCACAAAGTTGAAGATAAACATGAAACGTTTATATAAACGAATCAGCTCGCTTGGACGTGGAAGAAGCAAGTTGGTCTGTTTTTAAGTGCAAATATTCTTCTTCTATAACATCTTTTCAGAGTAGAAGAGTGGTTCTAGCAGCAGACAGGGTAGCTAAGGTAAACTTAGAGTATGGGCCTATTCATAGGTTGTGGAATGCTCACAAAGTTGAAGATAAACATGAAACGTATATATAAACGAATCAGCTCGCTTGGACGTGGAAGAAGCAAGTTGGTCTGTTAGATGCAGATAGATTGCACCTATGAATGTTTATCCCTGAATGCCACTGATGTAGGCTAAAGCAGAAACAGACTGACAGTACAGGTACCAAATGTTTGATCCCACTGACAAAACAGTATCAATGGGACACACTACTCAAGAGGAAATGGGATGGAAAAACATGTTACAAACAGCAGTACATGACACATAGAAGCACCATCCAAGGCTAGGAAAGGTATTCAGTCAACTGATGTGGTTTTACAGGTAACTGTAAAAATACATGACACACAGAAGCAACATCCATGACTAGGGGAAGGAGGCAGGGGAGAAAGAGCTATTCAGTCTCTGCCACAGCTCTTAAAAACCTCAACAGGATCGGTGCCCCTATACCGGGACAGTTGAGCTAATGTGCGCTAATGTGATTAGCATGACAGTTGTAAGTAACAGCAAACTTTCCAGGACATAGACATGTCTTATATGGGCAGAAAACTTTAATTCTTGTTCATCTAACTGCACTGTCCAATTTACAGTAGTCATTACAGTGAAATAAATACCATGCTATTGTTTGAGTGCACAGTTATGTCATTGAAAATGTATCAAAAAACCAATTAGGCACATTTGGGAAGACTTGATACAACATTTTGAACAGTAATGCAATGATTCATTGGATCAGTCTAAAACTTTGCACATACACTGCTGCCATCTAGTGGCCAAAATCTAAATTGCACCTAGACTCCTAAGTCATAATGGCCTCGCTCTTGCATTTCAAAGATGGATTTTTTTTTTGTTGAAAAAGCATGTTTTTTTTCATTGCATTACCTTTTACCAGATCTAATGTGTTATTCTTTTACATTAATTTCACATTTCCACAAACTTCAAAGTGTTTCCTTTCAAATGGTATTAAGAATATGCATATCCTTGCTTCATGTCCTGAGCTACAGGCAGTTAGATTTGGGTAAGTCATTTTAGGCGAAAATGTGAAAAAAAGGGTGTGATCCTTAATGGTGTGATGGACACTGTCTTCCAACTTCTGATGTGGTTTTTACAGTGAATTGTGCAACCACAGACAGGATAGTGGAAAAGAAAAAGTGAAGAACCAGTACAACCGTGTGTTGTGCAAATATTAATTATTTAACTGTTTATTCATTTGCCTATTTTTAAAATGTATTTTCTTTTGGTAGAAATCACATTACTGTTTACATTTTTAAGTGCAAATATTCTTCTTCTATAACATCTAAATATAAACTATTTTCTAGCGAAACTTGGAAGTATAGTAACGCAACTATTTACAAATAAATTAGGCTTTATCACCACATTCGTAATCTCAGTGATCCATCGTCAAACAGGGGAAACACATTTTTTTTGGTCTTACAGAAACAATAATAAGCCAGTGGAATGATGACTGTGTGATTTGATCGTCAGTGGTCCCCATACAAGTAGCTTGGTCAATAAATATCCACCGATACTAACTTATTGGTTACTTTTATAATCCTTTTTTTTTTTTTTACTTTCTATGCACAGTAGAGTTGAATATGAACACACATTCTTAGTGCCTCTGTTTCTTGGACTGGATGTACAGAGTGTGTGAGAGCTCCTTTGAGAGCTGTAGCATTATTGACCCTCTACTCCGACCCATATCCCTTTACCCCTACTCTGTGCCACATGGAGTACAATGAAGCTTCCCAAAGAGAATGATCTAGGGTCAGTTATACATGCTTCCTTCCTAATGAAAGGTTGGGAATTGGTGGGAGGCTAAAATCTGATCGTAGATAAGCGCAACTTCCTACTGCACGATACACAAAGTGTCCCCTTGCTCTCCCTCTACTTCTTGGCTTTGCCCTGGGCTGCGACGGCCTCCATAGCCTTCCTGACGGTCTCCTCATCCCCCAGGAACTGCATGGGCTTGACGGGCTTCAGGTTCTTGTCCAG
Source organism: Hucho hucho (assembly GCA_003317085.1). NCBI lineage: Eukaryota > Metazoa > Chordata > Actinopteri > Salmoniformes > Salmonidae > Hucho > Hucho hucho. Next base: position 73,395 of record QNTS01003623.1, on the reverse strand, counting down.
CTCGTACAGGATGGGGATGCCTGTGGGCAGGTTCAGCTCCATGATGGCCTCCTCTGACATACCTGCAGGGGGCAGCACAGAGCAAGACATTGGGGTTATGGTTGACAACATGCTGTAAATCATGTCAATTAAAATATCATGACAAAAGAAAGTGTATACAAAAAAAAATAAGGAGCACACAGATGGACACTTACACAGGAGGGTGTGCGATTTTTTTTCAATATCATACATTTGATATGTGCCCATTAGAATGTGTAAGAAGTAAAACCTCAGGCCTGAAAATACAATACCATCACAGGCTTTTGTTTCAGCCCAGGACTAACACACCTGATTCGACTAATTGTGACCATGAACAGTTTATGAATTAAAAACTGGTGTTCATTTTCCAAAAAGATGCATTAGTACTAGGCTGTAACAAAAACCTGCACACCATATGGCCCACCAGAGCCAAGAGGTTAGAGATATTCACTGTTCTAAGCAGTTCCTACTACCTACCCTCGAGGTGCTTGACAATGCCCCTGAGGCTGTTGCCGTGGGCAGCAATGAGAACCCTCTTGCCCTGTTTGATCTGGGGGACAATCTCGTCGTTCCAGTAGGGCAGTGCCCGGGCGATGGTATCCTTCAGGCTCTCACAGGACGGAAGCTGCTCCTCCGACAGGTCGCCATAACGACGGTCCTAAAGAAAATATAGTACGTCAACAAACAAAAAAAATGCCTAACAACAACCTGGGCCTAAAGCCTCATACAATCATATTGCTTTCAATCAAATCACATTTATAAATCCCTTTTTACATCAGCAGTGGTCATTTTAGGCTTTATTTACACAGGCAGCCCAATTATGATCTTTTACCCAATTATTGGCAGAAGAGCTGATATGATTGGTCAAAAGACCAATTACACTGAACAAAATGATAAAAACACAACATGTAAAGGGCTGGTCACATATTTAATGAGCTGAAATAAAAGATACCAGAACATTTCCATATGCACAAAAAGCTTATTTATCTCAAATTCTGGACACAAATCTGTGCCCCGGCCCAGTCATGTGAAATCGATTGATTAGGGCATAATTAATTTATTTAAATTGAATGATTTCCTTATATGATCTGTAACTCAGTAAAATTGTTGGGTTTATATTTTTGTTCAGTATAGTAAAACAAAATATCAGATTTGGGCTGCCTGTGTAAACGCAGCCAATGATTTTACAGTAACCTGGCCTAGACACCAAAGAGCCATCAAAAGGCTCATTGGCTAAGAAGAACTCGCTAAAAGAAATACATTTTTGTTTACTCCCTAGAGAAGGAAGAAACTGTCCATTGCTTTCAGTTCTATGTACATTGAATAAGTCAGACAAATGATTTGCATTATCCAAATGTTTAGCCTATGATGATCTGTTGGCCAATGCACCTGTACTCTATATCTCTGCTAGTCCTACATAGCAATTTTTAACACATCACAACCACTGACCCCCGTCAATACAGATGACGCATTCACCAATAGATTCTGATCTCAGCTGATCAAACTTTGAACTTTACATCACACTCCTCTGAAATACATTAACTCAGAGTTGAAACAACACCAAAAGACCCTGTTCTATATAAGAGCACCATGAATAAAAAAAATACTTCAAAACATGTATGCATAGGCCAGGCAGAAGCCATTTTGTTTTAATGGTCAGGAGGACTAACCACCAGTGTGCTTGAGGAAACGTTGCCCCTGTAGATTGTATCCAGTCCTGATCATAGCAACTTAATTGAAAGATCATTACTTCAATCAAATCGATGATTATAGTTCAACAATAAGTGCTAAGATGGAACGAAATCCTGCACACAACAGCAGCTCTCTGGGCCTGGAGTTGGCCCTACCTGCCCTAGCCTCTGGTCTTCCCATGGGACCTGGTGGTGCAGACAGAGGGCACAGACACATAGGATGTATCCCAAATGGCACTCTATTCCTTAGTGTGCACTACTCCTCTAGTTAAAAGTAGTGCACTATAGAGGAAACAGGGTGTCATTTGGGACACAGCCATAACCTAAAGCACTCTCCTCAGCATAAAACACAGCCCATACTAGTCTCTACTGCTGCGCCTCTGTTTAGTCACGGTAATTAGGTCTCTCCAAACTCTGATGCTGCTGATGGTCATTAGTAGCCTACCACACGTTAACTGTCTGGTACTCAGCACTCTATTGTCCCTCTAATAACTCTGAAATCAATGCAAATGTAATCAAATCTAATCAAACACTTCATGAGTGCCCATGAGCTCATGTTGTTCAACATTTCTATAGGCTATGCAATTGCATGACAATTAGTTTTTTTTAATTAGTTGATGGCCTCTATTAACAAGAAGAGGATCCCATCAGCTTTCTATAGGCTAGGCCTACTATATTTATTTATTTATTTATTTATTTATCAACTTTCCTAATATTAGGCACATTGCTTTGCAACAGGAGTATAGCCTACTTGGCTGGCCTGAAAATGAACCATGGGAAAAGTGTCCTCCATACGCTATTTAAGTGCATAGATGACATTTATTTTCCATTCTAAATAAAAACTAATATCACACATATTATTTAGTATATGTAAAGACAAAACCAAAAATTAAGAATAGTCTGATTGGTGGCAATATTAGCCTATCACTTGTGAATGATGCCCAGCTTGTGCATTAAGGCAAGAAACAGCACATACCTTTATTTTGAGACTTTTTCAAATCAGTCACACACCCCATGTAGGCTAGCCCATAGGCCTATGTGTTTTGATACGGGTTGTACCACACCCCATGTAGGCTAGCCCATAGGCCTATGTGTTTTGATACGGGTTGTACCACACCCCATGTAGGCTAGCCCATAGGCCTATGTGTTTTGATACGGGTTGTACCACACCCCATGTAGGCTAGCCCATAGGCCTATGTGTTTTGATACGGGTTGTACCACACCCCATGTAGGCTAGCCCATAGGCCTAT
>QNTS01003623.1:34860-61081 GCA_003317085.1 Hucho hucho | reverse complement strand
TACACTAGAAACCATCATGTGTAAATTGCTCACCTCAACTGTCACATCACCCAAAAAGCAACACTGCAGAGAGATGCCGCAGCTGGTGGAAGTCAATACAGAACATGATGACATCACTACACTGTGAGAGCTAGAATCAGCAACAGCAGGTTGCCAGAGCGGACAGACAGTGTAAGCAAAATCATGTGATGGTGCTGCTGCATAAGACTGAGCTATATGGCTTTACTTGAAAACTAAGTGCGTTTAAAAAAAGCAGGAGACCAGGGTTCAGATCCCACTCATGGCACATACACTACATGACCAAAACTATGTGGACACCTGCTTGTCAAACATCTAATTCCAAAATCATGGGCATTAATTATTATTATTTTAAATTGAACCTTTATTTAACTAGGCAAGTCAGTTAAGAACCTGTCATTGTAAATAAGAATTTGTTAACTGCCTTGTTCAGGGGCAGAACAAAAGATTTTTACCTTGTCAGCTCTGGGATTTGATCTAGCAACCTTTCGGTTACTGGCCCAACGCTCTAACCACTAGGCTACCTGCTGCTATGGAGTTGGTCCCCACTTTGCTGCTATAGTAGCCTCCACTCTTCTGGGAATGCTTTTCACTAGATGTTGGAACATTGGGCACGTTCCAGGTCGTCTTTAATGCAGTCTCGCTGACTGTGACAGAATAGCGGTCCTGTTCTGTGAGCTAAGCCATGTGGTTCCAGAGATGTTCTGGCACAGTCAGCGAGACTGAATTAAAGACGACCTGGAACGTGCCCATAGACTACAAAGCTAGCCTCAGTCTCTGAGCTTAGGCTCCTGTGTGGCTTCCTCCACAGTCGATCATGTGAGGAAATTCAAGTTAATCCGATTGACTTTAATGGCTTGCAAAACCATTCCAATTCCAGCTTGTTAGCCCCAGCCTGCAGGTTCTGCTGCACCATGAATCACCCTCTTTGATTGGCAAATGTTGTGTTATGTCACTTCCTCTGACATTACCACTCTCTCTCTTACTATGGGTAAAGAATATTAGTAGAGTGTAACAAGTACCAATAATAATCCCCTGTCTGTCCGTCTGTCTGTAGAACGTAATCGGTGTGTTCAAGCCTAAGAACGAGGAGCCGTATGGTCAGCTGAACCCAAAGTGGACCAAGTGGCTCCAGAAGCTGTGTTGTCCCTGTTGCTTCGGACGTGACTGTCTGGTCCTGAACCAGGGCTATCTGTCTGAGGCCGGGGCCAGTCTAGTGGACCAGAAACTACAGCTCAATATCGTGCCCCGGACCAAGGTAGGGGGGGTTACAGGCAGACATGCATGCATTCACACACACACACACACACACACACACACACACACACACACACACACACACACAGGGTATGAATAATACATTATTTTTCTCTTCCCCCTCTCTCTCTCTCTCTCTCTCTCCTGTTCATCACCATCTCGCTCTCTCTCGTCTCTCTCTTCTCTAGGTGGTGTACCTGGCCAGTGATACGTTTAACTACAATGCTATAGACAGAGTCAAGTCTCGGGGAAAGAGGCTAGCTCTGGAGAAAGTTCCCAAAGTGGGACAGCGCTTCCACAGAATAGGCCTCCCTCCTAAGGTAGGTTCAACTGCTGCCTGGGGTTCAGAACCTACAACTGGGCAGTGTTCATTAGGCATGAAACGGGAGAAAGCAATCTGAAACAGCTTGAAACAGTGAGGCATTATCTGAACTTGTCCAATAAGAAACTAATTTTGTACAACGTTTAGAAATGTTTTGCAACAGTGAACACAACGCTGTTGTTATGGTGCTTCTGTCTCTGCTTTAGCCAACACTTCATGCATCATACATGCCACATGCAGCGTTGTTGACTAATTCAACCAATCAAGGGCTTGAGGAGCAGTTGATGAGTTGAATCAGCTATGTTAGTGCTGGGTTAGAACCAAAGCCTGCAATCCCCAGGACTACAGTTGAAGAACACTGCCCTAAAGTAAATGATATGGTAACACTTAAAGGGGCAACTTACAATTGAAACAATAACAAAGCGGGTACCCCGCATCAGTTTTGGTAAAAAGCTGAGGGATCAGGCCTGAATAAATGTAACCACTCTAAAATGCATAATCAGAGCTATTGATGTAAAGACTGACCATCTAAGATATCAAAATTATAGTTGTAAGCATATTGAGGCCAACATTTACAATGTTTACAAACATTGGGGTAAAACAAGCTTATATTTTGGGTTCTGATGGGGTACAACAATTGAACTAAGCTCATGAGGCATTCATACAGTGGCTTGCGAAAGTATTCACCCCCCTTGGCATTTTTCCTATTTTGTTGCCTTACAACCTGAATTTGAAATACATTTTTGGGGGGTTTGTATCATTTGATTTACACAACATGCCTACCACTTTGAAGATGCAAAATATTTTTTGTGAAACAAAGAAACAAGACAAACAGAACTTGAACGTGCATAACTATTTACCCCCCCCCCCCCAAGTCAATACTTTGTAGAGCCACCATTTGCAGCAATTACAGCTGCAAGTCTCTTGGGGTATGTCTCTATAATCTAGCCACTGGGATTTTTGCCCATTCTTAAAGGCAAAACTGCTCCAGCTCCTTCAAGTTGGATGGGTTCCGCTGATGTACTGCAATCTTTAAGTCATACCACAGATTCTCAATTGGATTGAGGTCTGGGCTTTGACTAGGCCATTCCAAGACATTTAAATGTTTCCCCTTAAACCACTTGAGTGTTGCTTTAGCAGTATGCTTAGGCTCATTGTCCTGCTGGAAGGTGAACCTCCGTCCCAGTCTGAAAGACTGAAACAGGTTTCCCTCAAGAATTTCCCTGTATTTAGCGCCATCCATCATTCCTTCAATTCTGACCAGTTTCCCAGAACCTGCCGATGGAAAAACATCCCCACAGCATGATGCTGCCACCACCATGCTTCACTGTGGGGATGGTTTTCTCGGGGTGATGAGAGGTGTTGGGTTTGCGCCAGACATAGTGTTTTCCTTGATGGCCAAAAAGCTTAATTTTAGTCTGATCTGATCAGAGTACCTTCTTCCATATGTTTGGGGAGTCTCCCACATGCCTTTTGGTGAACACCAAACATGTTTGCTTATTTTTTTATTTAAGCAATGGCTTTTTTTCTAGCCAGCTCTGTGGAGTGTATGGCTTAAAGTGGTCCTATGGGCAGATAATCCAATCTCTGCTGTGGAGCTTTGCAGCTCCTTCAGGGTTATCTTTGGTCTCTTTGTTCCCTCTCTGATTAATGCCCTCCTTGCCTGGTCTGTGAGTTTTGGTGGGTGGGCCTGTTTTGGCAGGTTTGTTGTGGTGCCATATCACTTCCATTTTTTAATAATGGATTTAATGGTGCTCAATAGATGTTCAAAGTTTCTGATATTTTTTTATAACCCAACCCTGATCTGTACTTCTCCACAACTTTGTCCCTGACCTGTTTGGAGAGCTCCTTGGTCTTCATGGTGCCGCTTGCTTAGTGGTGTTGCAGATTCTAGGCCTTTCAGAACAGGTGTATATATACTGAGATCATGTGACACTCAGATTGCACACAGGTGGACTTTATTTAACTAATTGTGTGACTTCTGAAGGTAATTGGTTGAAGCAGATCTTATGTAGGGGCTTCATAGGAAAGGGGGTGAATACATATGCAAGCACCACTTTTCAGTGTCCATTACATGAAATCCAAATAAAAATCCATTTAAATTACAGGTTGTAATGCAACAAAATAGGAAAAATGCCAAGGGGTTATATTCTTCAAGAATCAATAAGTATATCATTCATTTATAAGTCCAAAAATGGATGTAGGTACTGCAGATTTCCCCTTTTTAAAGCCTGCAGGTATAATAATGTAGAACTTCCTATCAGCATGTATGAGCCTTTATATCTTATAATAATCAATTTTCCTCCATGGCTCAGGTGGGATCATTCCAGTTGTTTGTGGAGGGCTACAAAGACGCAGAATATTGGCTAAAGCGGTTTGAGGCAGAGCCTCTTCCAGAGAACACCAATCGGCAGCTGCAGCTTCAGTTCGAGAGACTGGTGGTCCTCGACTATATAATCAGGAACACAGGTGTGTGTGTGTGTGTGTGTGCATGCGTGTGCGAGAAACTGAGAAACTAGTGTTTCTGTATTTCATCGTCAGGAACACGGGTATGTGTGTGTGGAAGGGAGGATGAATAACTGAATTAGATGCATTGTAGCTTGATGCTGTGTTGATGCTTGCAGATCGGGGGAATGACAACTGGCTGTTAAAATACGACTGTCCAATGGACACAGAAAGGAACCGGGTGAGTAGACTTACAAATTACATTTTAAACCTAAGAGATTTCGACTTGTAGCATTAGTTTTATAGGAGTTTTTAAAGAAAGTGTGAAACTGGAATGTCACATTCTTATTGTCTCTATCTCCCTCTGTGTGTGTGTGTGTGTGTGTGTGTGTGTGTGTGTGTGTGTGTGTGTAGGAGACAGACTGGATGGTGGTAAAGGAGCCTATTATCAGACTGGCAGCCATAGACAATGGCCTTGCCTTCCCAATCAAACACCCTGACTCCTGGAGAGCCTGTGAGTGTCTCTCTCATACACACGCACATACACACACACGTATGTATGTATATGTGTATATATATATATATATGTGTGTGTGTGTGTGTGTGTGTGTGTGTGTGTGTATGTATGAGAGAGGAACCCACACTACTTCATTGCTCCTCTCTGTAGATCCATTCTACTGGGCGTGGTTATCTCAGGCGAAGGTTCCTTTCTCTCAGGAGATTAGGGACTTGGTTCTGCCAAAACTGACCGACCCCAACTTCATCAAAGACCTGGAGGAAGACCTCTACGAACTCTTTAAGGTTAGCAGGGGGTTTAGTTTGCCTGGCCCTAGATCTGTTTGTGTATTTCTGCCAACTCTTATGGACAGCACAAACTTACCTGGGACCAAGGTTTTCATGGCCTTGATGTCACTTGACGTCATAACAAAGTTCTACTCTACTCCATTCTGTCATCCTCACAACATTTCTTGCATCATGCCAGCGTTATTGAAGTGCCATCTTATCGTGTGTTCTGTACAGAAGGACCCAGGCTTTGACAGAGGACAGTTCCACAAGCAGATAGCTGTGATGAGAGGACAGGTGAGTTGGTAGGGGAATACCTGGACATCTGAACAGTGTCAGTATTTGTCATTGTCCTCTTACTCAAATCAAATTGTGTTGGTCACATACACATATTTAGCAGATGTTATTGTGGGTGTAGCGAAATGCTTGTGTTCCTAGCTCCAACAGTGCAGTAGTATCTAACAACTCACAACAATACACACAAATCTAAAAGTAAAAGAATGGAATTAAGAAATATATAAATATTAGGACGAGCAATGTTGGAGTGGCATTGACTAAAATACAGTAGAATAGAATACAGTATATACATATGAAATGAGTAAAACATTGTGTAAACATTATTAAAGTGACTAGTGTTTCATGTCTATGTACATAGGGCAGCAGCCTCTAAGGTGCAGGGTTGAGTAACCGGGTGGTAGCCGGCTAGTGATAGCTATTTAACAGTCTGATGGCCTTGAGATCACTATGGTGTTGAAGGCTGAGCTATAGTCAATGAACAGCATTCTTACATAGGTATTCCTCTTGTCCAGATGGGATAGGGCAGTGTGTAGTGCGATGGTGATTGAATCGTCTGTGGATCTATTGGGGCGGTATGCAAATTACAGTGGGTCTAGGATGTTAGGTAGATGTGATATGATCCTTAACTAGCCTCTCAAAGCACTTCATGATGACAGAAGTGAGTGCTACAGGGCGATAGTCATTTAGTTCAGTTACCTTTTCTTTCTTGGGTACAGGAACAATGGTGGCCATCTTGAGAGATTGAATATGTCCGTAAACACTCCAGCCAGCTGGTCTACACATGCTCTGAGGACACGGTTAGGGATGCCGTCTGGGCCGGTAGCCTTGCGAGGGTTAACACGCTTAAGTCTTACTCACGTCGGTCACGGAGAACGAGAGCCCACAGTCATTGGGAGTGCGCCGCGTCGGTGGCACTGTTATCCTCAAAGCGGGACAAGGTGTTTAGCTTGTCCAGGAGCAAGACGTTGGTGTCCGCGACGTGGCTGGTTATCCGTTTGTAGTCCGTGATTGTCTGTAGACCCTGCCACATACGTCTCGTGTCTGAGCCGTTGAGTTGCGACTCCACTTTCTCTGTACTGACGTTTTGCCTGTTACACTAAGTGTGTGTGTTATGCTGAAGCTGTGTTTCTGTCACCAAATCTTGATTATGTAAATGTTTCGTGTGTGTGTTTGGTTCCATCTGTTTGTGTAAACCTGTGCTGAAGCTCCGTATGTCTACCACCAGATCTTGAACCTGAGCCAGGCCCTGAAGGAGCGTAAGACCCCCCTACAACTGGTCCAGATGCCCCCAGTCATAGTGGAGACAGCCAGAGCACCACAGAGAGCCAATAGTGAGTCCTACACACAGAGCTTCCAGAGCAGGAAACCCTTCTTTACCTGGTGGTAGAGGAGGATGCCAAGTAGAAGAAGAGGCAAGAGGGGTAGTGATGAGAGACTCAGGATGGAGGAAGAATGTATAGGACTGGAGCAGAAAGAGAGGACAGTGGGAGGAGAAGAGAAGCGAGACAGATGAAGAGTAGGGAGGAAGAATGTACCAGATTGAGAGACTGGAGAGGAGGAAGAAGAGCACTGTTCAAAAAACTCTGACTTACCTCAGTTTCATCAGCCAATAAAACTCTTCCCCGCTCATAGCCAATAGGAAGCCAGGTATGTTTATACCTTCCCTGGAACCCATCCAAGACACAGTTGTGCTGTAACTACAGACATTCACTAGGGGTGTTAGGTAGGTAGGGGGAGGGAGAGCGAGAGAGAGTATAAGTTGGTTAGGAATAGAGAGAGAGATGCGTTGAGTAAAGAATGAGATTGTGTGGTGTCAAAATTCAGAACGAATGTCTCTTACAAATGATCTTTTTAAATAAATATAAAGGGGTAAAGAATGGTATGTTAAGACAGTTGGGTAGCCCTGCACTGGTAGTTGGCTGAAAGATGATTATAAAGACTCCCACTGTGGCAGAGGTTCCCATTGCCAATTGATGGTTGTATTTATTGTAGCATTCTCCTTCAGTGACTGGTCAAGTCTGTTTTTTTTTCTATCGTTGCAAAATGTCAGCATATGGTAGTCCAATCAAATTCAAGTGCACAGAATATCTTTTTACCTAAGGTTAAACATTTTAGCCCCAACTGGTCACTTTCCTTACCAAGTTACAGCCTTCTAGCATCTCTTATGGCCACTGAAGCATGACATTACCATGAAAAGTATGGCCTGTAGCTAGCAAGCAGAGAAGAAGTGAAGTGTCCTGATATTTGTAGCTATAATCTTTATGGTCTGTTAGGGTTGAAAAATTCCAGTAACTTTCTCAAAGTTCCTAGGTTTTTCAGAAATCCTGGTTGGAAAATTACGGATTTCCTGCTTTTACCCTTCTGATTCCAGGAATCTTCCAACCAGAAAACCTAGGAAAGTTGTGACAGTTACCGTAATTTTGCAACCCTATGGTGGTATGTATGTATGTATGTATGTATGTATGTATGTATGTATGTATGCATGCTACAGTCAGACATTCAGCATTTGGGGCCTTATTTGAATGAGTGTCTTCCTTTGACCCAGAAGAGCCTTACCACAGGAGGTTGGTGGCACCTTAATTTGGGAGGACGGGCTGGTGGTAATGGCCGGAGCGGAATGGTATCAAATACATTAAATCAAATGTTTCCATGTGTTTGGTGCCATTCCATTTACTCCATTCCAGCCATTATTATGAGCCGTCCTCCCCTCAGCAGCCTCCACTGAGCCTGACTGAAGTAGCCTGGTTAAACCAGACTGAAGGCAGCGCTCATCATTGTTTCACTTCATGAGTGCAGTGTTAAATATGGGTTAACCAGGCTATGACAGAAGGGCCATGTTACAGGTGGTATTAACTACTCACACTGGGATTGAAATTTGAACTGCAGATTGAACTGGGCCATGTTCATTAGGGCACACCGTGGGAAAATGTTTTGCAACAGAAAACAAAAATTAGCATTTTTTTATTGGACAAGGCCAGATGGTACCTTCTGATTTCACTCCTTTTCGGACACTTTTCGTCCATTTCGTGCCTACTGAACATTAACCAGGTAAGAGCCGTTGTGTTATGGGCATCTGCATGTGATGGCAGCCCTGTGGCGCCACCTATGGGACGACTGCAATGTACAGTCGTGGCCAAAAGTTTTGAGAATGACACAAATATAAATTTCCACAAAGTTTGCTGCTTCAGTGTCTTTAGATATTTTTGGCAGATGTTACTATGGAATACTGAAGTATAATTACAAGCATTTCATAAGTGTCAAAGGCTTTTATTGACAATTACATGAAGTTGATGCAAAGAGTCAATATTTGCAGTGTTGACCCTTTTTTTTTCAAGACCTCTGAAATCCGCCCTGGCATGCTGTCAATTAACTTCTGGGCCACATCCTGACTGATGGAAGTCCATTCTTGCATAATCAAGGATTGGAGTTTGTCAGAATTTGTGGGTTTTTGTTTGTCCACCCGCCTCTTGAGGATTGACCACAAGTTCTCAATGGGATTAAGGTCTGGGGAGTTTCCTGGCCATGGACCCACAATATCGATGTTTTGTTCCCCGAGCCACTTAGTTATCTCTTTTGCCTTATGGCAAGGTGCTCCATCATGCTGGAAAAGGCATTGTTCGTCACCAAACTGTTCCTGGATGGTTAGGAGAAGTTGCTCTCGGAGGATGTGTTGGTACCATTCTTTATTCATGGCTGTGTTCTTAGGCAAAATTGTGAGTGAGCCCACTCCCTTGGCTGAGAAGCAACCCCACACATGATTGGTCTCAGGATGCTTTACTGTTGGCATGACACAGGACTGATGGTATCGCTCACCTTGTCTTCTCCGGACAAGCTTTTTTCCGGATGTCCCAAACAATCGGAAAGGGGATTCATCAGAGAAAATGACTTTACCCCAGTCCTCAGCAGTCCAATCCCTGTACCTTTTGCAGAATATCAGTCTGTCCCTGATGTTTTTCCTGGAGATAAGTGGCTTCTTTGCTGCCCTTCTTCACACCAGGCCATCCTCCAAAAGTCTTCGCCTCACTGTGCGTGCAGATGCACTCACACCTGCCTGCTGCCTTTCCTGAGCAAGCTCTGTACTGGTGGTGTCCCGATCCCGCAGCTGAATCAACTTCAGGAGACTGTCCTGGCGCTTGCTGGACTTTCTTGGGCGCCCTGAAGCCTTCTTCACAACAATTGAACCGCTCACCTTGAAGTTATTGATGATTCGATAAATGGTGGACTTAGGTGCAATCTTTCTGGCAGCAATATCCTTGCCTGTGAAGCCCTTTTTGTGCAAAGCAATGATGACGGCACGTGTTTCCTTTTAGGTAACCATGGTTGACAGAGGAAGAACAATGATTCCAAGCACCACCCTCCTTTTGAAGCTTCCGGTCTGTTATTCGAACTCAATCAGCATGACAGAGAGATCTCCAGCCTTGTCCTCGTCAACACTCACACCTGTGTTAATGAGAGAATCACTGACATGATGTCAGCTGGTCCTTTTGTGGCAGGGCTGAAATGCAGTGGAAATGTTTTTTGGGGATTCAGTTAATTTGCATGGCAAAGAGGGACTTTGAAATTAATTGCAATTCATCTGATCACTCTTCATGACATTCTGGAGTATATGCAAATTGCCATCATACAAACTGAGGCATCAGACTTTGAAAATTAATATTTGTCATTCTCAAAACCTTTGGCCACGACTGTACTCTGTCTCAAATACGCACATTGCCTGTTTCCTCACATCTTGTACATTTAAATAAACATGTCCTGCTGTAGTAACCAAACTGTTCTACTGATGTATTGTATTGACAATGCACAGGAGGTTGGTGGCACCTTAATTGGGGAGGGGCTCATGGTAATGGAGCGGAATGGATGGAGCGGAATGGATGGAGTGGTATCAAATACAAACACATGATTTCCATGTGTTTGATGCCATTTCATTTACTCCGTTCCAGCCATTATTATGAACTGTCCTCCCCTCCGCATCCTCCGGTGATACAATTTGTACTGTATGTAATGTATTAAAGAATGAAATGCATAAAGAATTGTAATACTCCATTATCAAGGTTTCTTGTACTTTCCTTGTCTCGTAGGTTGCATCCTGATTTTCTACCCTTCTCCCAAACTGTGCACTTGCACACTTTCTAACATGGCTTTAGCAATCGTGGAAACTCAATCCAGCCCATGCTTACACCAAACACATGTTTTTAAATCCATGACCGGGAGTGTGCTAGTGCTGACTTCTAGAGAGGGCTGAGAATTGGGAGGCAGACTTGGTTGATTTATTTGAAAGGAATGTCGATCATTAAAATTATGTTCTGTAAAACCCTTCCAATGTCCACCAGAGGGAGAATATTTGCAGAGAAGAAACCATTTATCATAAATCAGCTCAGAGGGGCTTTACTGTACAACTGTTTTCAGTGGTGTGACACGTTCTGAATGTTACAAGTAGAAAAAGAGCTGACCATTTCCTCTTCTAGCTGACAGAATCATAACTGTTCTACGTGATACATTAGTCTGAAAGTTCTGTTGTGTTACATCCCCCCCTGAATAGGTACTACATATCAGCTAATCAAGGCCCGCCTCTTCCTGAAAAGATACTAGGGTTCTCCATCCCTGAAGATTTTCACTCCAACTTTAGTCTAGCGCACCTGATTCTAATAATTATCTGGTTGATAAACTGAACCAGGTTAGTTACAACTGGGGTTGGAGCAAAAACCTTCAGGAGGGTAGCTCTCCAGGAACAGGGTTGGAGAACCCTGTACTATGGCCTAGATTCAATCAGATCAAGCGTTAACTGGCGACAGCCGACACCCGCATAGCTGATGTTTTGGCAGAGGTGTAACTGGGTTGGAGCTGTAAAATCGGTGAGCAGCTGCTCCTGGTCATTGTCATGAAGCCACACCCGTCCCACTCGTTTGAAGTTCAGAACGAGAAAATGTAGGTAATATAGAAATAATAATGATCACATTTTTTATCATTAAACAAAATAATGATGATTTCTCAGCCTAATCGAGGTGGTAGATTACATCTCACATTCCAGTGTTAGAACTTGTACACAAGGCTTCATGGGATTTATCTTAATGAGACTCCATGCAGCCAATTGCAATGTCCACTTTAGGTATACTGCCAGGAGATGCTTAGACACCGCCAAAACAAACACTATGCGGATGGTGGCTAAAACAGATCTGATTGAATAGAGCCCTAGGTATCACGCTAATGATTCAGCTAATCATCGTCCAAGTGAGAAGCTAATTAGATGAATCAGGCCTGTTAGAGCAGAGCTGGAGCAAAAGCTTGCATTCTCATACGAGCTCTCCAGGAGGAGGGCATATTGCCTCCACCTATCCAAGACGCTTAGGATGCGTTTACACAGGCAGCCCAATTCTGATTGCTTTGCCCAATTCAAAAGATCTGATTGGTCAATAATTGGGAAAAATATCAATATTGGGCTGTATGTGTAAACTCACCCATTGGTCAAGAGGAGTGGCCAGGGAGTAAGAGTTAAGGATAGATCTGGAATTCACCATAGCCTGGTTGTTTCTGTATGGAGCCTCACTGCCGGTGTCAATTCGCTCTCTTTTCCCCTGGAAGCTAACCCTCCGATGTTATCAGATCCAAAGGATCTGGATAGGTTTAAGCAGTGTAGTAATTGGACTTCCACCATATTGTCTACACTTTACAGATCTGGAAACGTTAAAGGGCTGGGGAACGAATTGAAACAGATGGGTAGTCTCTTGTGTATATATATTGACGAGATGGTCTCCACCTTAACTATGGGAGACGTTGTCCCAAAGGCAGGCGGTCTGCTTATCGTGGACAGATTTTGACAGGAGTAAACACTCTCGTTTCGCCTCTTCCTCTCTGGTTATACTTTGCATATTGGGAGATGCAGTCAGGTGATCAACGGTTGCTGTTGGCGATGACTAGCTCAGCTGTCTGATAGGTCAGTTAAACGTTACTTGAGTCATGTGACGAGGATGTTGTGATTTATCCACTTGGTCAGCAGTACCCCCCATTCACATGTCAAAAGATTAGTACAATGACCTGGTAACCCTCTGGCTATCTTTCTTTCTCCATCTTTTCATCCCTTACTGAACATAATCTCTCTTATCTCACGTAGCATACTAGTGATGGTCTGAGACATTTAGAACGCTACCCAAATGCAGCAGCCCATAGAATTCCAACATCAACTCTTAGGTGACTCTACATACAGACACCGGTTAGTCAGGCTGATTGAGGTAGTATATGTACAGTGAGGGAAAAAAGTATTTGATCCCCTGCTGATTTTGTACGTTTGCCCACTGACAAAGAAATGATCAGTCTATAATTTTAATGGTAGGTTTATTTGAACAGTGAGAGACAGAATAACAACAAAAAAATCCAGAAAAACGCATGTGAAAATGTTATAAATTGATGTTATAAATTGATTAGCATTTTAATGAGGGAAATAAGTAATCAAATCTTTTAGGGCATTTTTTAATCAAATCTTTTATATAGCAATGTCAAGTTTCCAGTTACCTTGTGTGTGGAAGACAACGTTTTGCTAAGACACTTTTAATGAAACTGGGGTCCACTCGATCTCCATCATAACCTAATGAGCACAACAGTATTGTTTTTTGCAAAACGTAGTAATTTCTCATTGCTTTCACACACACAATGCAAAATGCTAAGTACATTTTTGTAAAACAGTAAACAACTCCCTACAAAAGATGCAAAACTCAGTTGAGTAAATCATGTCTAAATTAAAACATTTGGTCACAGCTGATAAAAATGACTCCCATGAATGCGAACCTCTTCTGCACGTGTGCAAATCTTCTTTGCACAATTGTTCAATCAGCCCTTATTCATGTATAAAAGATGTCACCTCTGTGTTGCTGTTTGCAAGAATGGACCAAGAGGGGTTCAGATCCATGGGGGTGGGAAGTTTATGATTACCGTCCATATGACCAGATGTCCCTCCTGGACTCAATGAATGCCAGTTGTCTGGCAATCACTGCAGAGGTCTGCCAAGCGTGGATGCTTCATTCAAGGAGATTGTTGCCTCGCTGCATTGATAAAATCATGGGGCCTGATGGACAGAACAAATGGACAGAATGTGGTGTATACTGTATTTGTGTTGCCTTTTTTGACATTGCTTTGTTTTTGCAGTGTTAACTTGGTGCATTTTATTTTTAATCTCTGTGTATATTGTAGAGCATCAGTGAATTTGTAAAAGAGGTCAAAAAGCCTATTGTTTCTGGATATTCATGCTCTTGAGTGATATTCTTTCTGCATTGGTCATCTTTGGTAAGCACAATCATTTTAGGAAAAAAATTATACAGCCCATGCTATGATATGTTTACTTGCCTTTTATGGTGCATACTATAATTATAGTATCAACCAATGGCACGGACATATAAAAGAGGGTTGACCATGTTAGGGTATATTGATAGTATTTATTGGGCCATTGTGTAACGATTGATTGAAATAACTTTTCATTAGTTAAGTTGTATGTTTTGATGGTAGTAGTTGATTTTGTGTCATGTATTTAATGTTTTGATGGTAGTAGTTGATTTTGTGTCATGTATTTAATGTTTTGATGGTAGTAGTTGATTTTGTGTCATGTATTTAATGTTTTGATGGTAGTAGTTGATTTTGTGTCATGTATTTAATGTTTTGTAAATTAACTGTGACATTTTGGCCAATGTGTTTAAGATTGGGGCTGCGTGTTAATTGTTTTGAAAAAGGGAATTCTGTTTGGACAAATGTGCTCAAACAATTGAGAAAAACATGAAAGTGAAGTGATTAATACTTTTTCCCCCAAGTTTCTCTTTCTTTTGACATTGACCAGGTATGACAAACATGTGTACATTGACCAGGTATGACAAACATACAGCCAGCTGTATGTTGATAGTGTCGTTGTTTAGCCACGACTCCGTGAAGCATAAGATGTTACAGTTTTTAATGTCCCGTTGGTAGTTAAATCTTCTGCGTAGCTCGTCAATTTTATTCTCCGTGGATTGCACGTTTCCTAGCAGAATGGTGGGGGTTTATTCGATCGCCTACGAATTCTCAGAAGGCAGCCCGCTCTTCGTCCCCTCTTTCTCCGCCTTCTCTTCACGCAGATCACGGGGATCGGGGTCTGTTCCCGAGGAAGCAGCATATCCTTCGCGTCGGGCTCGTCAGAGTCATGAAAGGAAAAAAAGGATTCTCTAGTCTGTGGTGATTAATCGCAGTCCTGATGTCTAGAAGTTATTTTCGGTCATAGCAGACGGTAGCGGTAAAATTATGTACAAAATAAGTAAAAAATAACAAACAACGCAAAAGTTTGTTCTTCATGTATCTGTATTTTGGTTGGACAGAGCGGTAGAAAGAGTGTCTTTTACAGTGTCGTTCCTCTGTCTCAATATGTAGACAGACATCTGTCCCACTCTGACTAGGGCTGGTCAATACTCCACATAGAAGTTGTTCCTAACCACAGATCAAGGATCAGCTTACCATCCCCTTATCCTCACCTTAGCCATTAGCGGGGGAATGGGAAACACTGATCCAAGATCAGCATCTAGGGGCAGCAACGCCATCCTGCTCTTCTGTGTGTCCATCAGTGGCGGATGTGGTGGAGGTACCTCTCCGGGTCACTGTCCCCTTCCTTCTTCAGTAGTGGTTCTGGTCTGCCTGCCTCTCAGGAACCCCTGCAGGCCCTTGGTTAAGACCTCTGTGACCCTGAAGCTCCTCTGAGGCCCTTAGGAGTCTGTGGCTGTGTGTCTGGGCTGCTGTGAGCTGCTCCAGACTCCATCTCAGACTCACATCAATCCTGTAGAAACAAGCCACAGGACGCCTTTGTTGAAATATTATTTAGGTCAAATGATTAAAGAGCCACAAAGTCCAGGAAGTTATTGTGCTGTGTGAGGACTTTATGAATGATTAATGAGACATTTTAAATATCTTGTTTGTGACTTCATGATTTAGAAATCTAAAATAATTCTGCAGCTTTCTCAGCAGGTGTGTGTGTGTGAGTGCGTACAAGAGTGTGCAGAATGTGAGGGCATTGAGTGCTTTGTGTGTGTCCTGAGTCTGCCCCACCTCAGTAACCAGCATGGTCCCATTGTGTCTTTCCATGTCACCCTCTCCACACTGTGTGTACTGTGTATACACACACACACATATATTACTCAAACCCACCAGGTGATTAAATACCCGGAGCCAGTGAGGCCCCAGTGTCTCTCTCCCCTCCACCCTGAGTCCGCTCCGGCGGCCCCTGGCCCTCAGTCCCATTAGGGCCTAGGCCAGCTCAGCTTCGTCCATGTGACCCCACACCAGCTTTAAAAAAATATATATATACTGTATATACAGTTGAAGTCGGAAATGTACATTCACCTTAGCCAAATTCATTTAAAATTTGTTTTTCACATTTCCTGACATTTAATCCTAGTAAAAATTCCCTGTATTAGGTCAGTTAGGATCACCACTTTATTTTAAGAATGTGAAATGTCAGAGAGAATGATTTATTTCAGCTTTTATTTATTTCATCACATTCCCAGTGGGTCAGAAGTTCACATACATTCAATTAGTATTTGGTAGCATTGCCTTTAAATTGTTTAACTTGGGTAAAACGTTTCGGGTAGCCTTCCACAAGCTTCCCACAATACGTTGGGTGTATTTTGGCCCATTCCTCCTGACAGAGCTGGTGTAACTGAGTTAGGTTTGCTCGCACACACTTTTTCAGTTCTGCCCACACATTTTCTATAGGATTGAGGTCAGGGCTTTGTGATGGCCACTCCAATACCTTGACTTTGTTGTCCTGAAGCCAATTTGCCACAACTTTGGAAGTATGCTTGGGGTCATTGTCCATTTGGAAAACCCATTTGCGACCAAGCTTTACCTTCCTGACTGATGTCTTGAGATGTTGCTTCAATATATCCACATAATTTCCCATCCTCATGATGCCATCTATTTGGTGAAGTGCACCAGTCCCTCCTGCAGCAAAGCACCCCCACAACATGATGCTGCCACCCCCGTGCTTCACGGTTGGGATGGTGTTCTTCGGCTTGTAAGCCTCCCCCTTTTTCCTCCAAACATAACGATGGTCATTATGGCCAAACAGTTCTATTTTTGTTTCATCAGACCAGAGGACATTTCTCCAAAAAGTACGATCTTTGTCCACATGTGCAGTTGCAAACCATAGTCTGGCTCTTTTATGGCCGTTTTGGAGCAGTGGCTTCTTCCTTGCTGAGAGGCCTTTCAGGTTATGTCGATATAGGACTCGTTTTACTGTGGATATAGATACTTTTGTACCTGTTTCCTCCAGCATCTTCACAAGGTCCTTTGCTGTTGTTCTGGGATTGATTTGCACTTTTCAAACCAAAGTACGTTCTTCTCTAGGAGACAGAACGCATCTCCTTCGAGAGCGGTATGATGGCTGAGTGGTCCCATGGTGTTTATACTTGTGTACTATTGTTTGTACAGATTAATGTGGTACCTTCAGGTGTTTAGAAATTGCTCCCAAAGATGAACCAGACTTGTGGAGGTCTAGAATTATTTTTCTGAGGTCTTGGCTGATTTCATTTGATGTTCCCATGATGTCAAGCAAAGAGGCACTGAGTTTGAAGGTAGGCCTTGAAATAAATCCACAGGTACACCTCCAATTGACTCAAACGATGTCAATTAGCCTAACAGAAGCTTCTAAATCCATGACATCATTTTTGGTACTTTTCCAAGCTGTTTAAGGGCACAGTCAACTTAGTGTATGTAAACTTCTGACCCACTGGAATTGTGATACAGTGAATTATAAGTGAAATAATCTATCAATCTAAACAATGTCCTAACCGACTTGCCAAAACTATAGTTTGTTAACAAGAAATTTGTGGAGTGGTTGAAAATCGGGTTTTAATGACGCCAATCTAAGTGTATGTAAACTTCCAACTTCAACTGTAATATATATATATATATATATATATATATATATATATANGGGGGGGGGGGGGGACATCAAAGTTGATAAAAAAAATGATATGTGCACGGCCACCTGTTTACACACTGTAAATAAATTGCATACATAATTGCATACATACATTGCATACATTATTTATTTTGCCACTTTTCAACCATGTAAGTCATTGAGAAGTAAGAACACATTCTCTTTTACAATAACTACAGCTGGCAGATTGAATGATTCCTAACCTTGATGCTTACCCTAACCTCACCTCCTTAATTCTAACTTTACCTTAACCAATGTCAATCCCTATGCTGAATATTTACCATTGGATCTGCCGACTGCATATCCACATCTTAAATAATAACAAACTCACCCCGTCAGAGATGTTCCCTGAGCCTGCCTTCCTACTCCTCCACTCTGGCAGACACCACAGTGTGGAGGGCCCAGACACCACAGTGTGGAGGGCCCCGCCACCGTGGAGGAGGGAGACGGAGATGCTGCCTCCGCATCCATCCTCCCCAGGGGAGAGGCACCAAGAGTGGTGAGAAGATCCAGCCAGATGGGTCTACCTGTGGAGGATATGAAAGGTTAGGGTTAAGGGCTAGCACTCACTTGTTGCATTTGCATTGTTTTTCATGTGAGTTTGTTTCTAGGGGCAACTTGATCTTCTCAGAGGAATGACTTTGCTAGTGACAGACTTAGGATGGTGTGACTGAAGCATGTCCTGGCCAAGGAGAAACTCTGGGCCCTTATTTGTTTACTGGCCAGGTTATGGTTTAGGAAAACCTTCAGGCCCTTTGTAAGGGGAAAACGGTGGGGTGCAAGGCAAGCTGCTGCCAGTCTACCTGTCCTTGATTGTTTAATCCTGCTTTGAGGAGCAGAGAGAAGAACCCGGTCCATTCGGTCCCAATGACAATTACACTGCAGATGGTAAGAACCAGTCTACCGATACAGTAACTCTGGTAAGAACCAATCAGCTAATTAATTTTGCTTGGTCACACATGAAGAACTGGCACAGTGGCAGGCAGTTATGTAAGGTACAGTAGTTACCTGGCTGTGTCACAAGGTCAACTGTAGCCTACTGAAGGAAAGTAGGGCTCCGCTCCAATATCCACACTAGAATTCCATTTAAAAGGATGCCCAATACAAATTCCTATTACTAACAACTCAAATAAGAACTTCCTATAGTTTTTTTTCCAACTTGATGTTTATTTTGGAAATAACAAGAGCTCTACTAGGAGGTTGAGTCAAAAAAAGGTCATACCAGCAATGCCATATTAGAATGGCAATTTGCATAGCATTTGTGACCGACTACCGCGATTTGAAAGTGTTTTTTTACGTAGGATAAAATAGAGACTCAGAGATAGAAAATTGTATATCATACACTGCAGTTGAGGAACAAATGGGAAAGTAATTCTGCTTTTAAAGTTGATAAACTTGTAACCCCACTTTTGAGAAAATGGCCTTTGAATGTTTTGGTAAACCTACTGGAGACCTCTTCTTTGTCTACACCCATTCAGCATCGTTCACACCCTCTTAAGCCTTAGCCCCACCCATCTCTTTAATGATGCTAAACAGTGAGTACGGTAGTTTTCTAACAAAAGATTTCAAGACTAGAGGCTGGTTTATACTACTTCTATCGACATGTCTGTATACAGTTGTCGCAGTGACATCACGAACATTCTATTGTCGTCCGACATCAAACATGTCATTGCCGTTATGAAACAGTATGAACAAGTATTTTGGGGGTCCAAAATAGAATAACTGGTGTTTTTTAACACCAATAAACCCATCCGTTTAAAAATGTATTTGTATATGTCAATCTAGCAAACCAGGCAACTAAAATGACACACTGTTCGCTTAACCCGGAAGCCAGCCGCACCAATGTGTCAGAGGAAACACTGTACACCTGGCAACTGTGTCAGCGTGCATGCGCCCGGCCTGTCACAGGAGTCGTTAGAAACATTTATGTGAAAGAAAAAATTAAGCAAGCCCCCAACTCTGTTCCCTTTAAGGCTGATGTTTGCAGGTATTTCTGCCTTAGCATTTTCTGCCCAGACAAACCCTCCCCTGACCCGGACGATGCTGGGCCAATTGTGGGCCGCCTCATGGGTCTCCAGGTCGCGGCCGGCTGCAACACAGCCCGGGATCTAACCCAAATCTGTAGTGACACCGCTAGCATTGCACATTGCCTTAGACCACTGCACCACTAGGGAGGCCCTAAAAGCAACTTTCTAAGCAATGTTTTTGGGTGTTGCATAACTTGGTTTATTAAAAAAAGTATATAAGTATCACGTATGTGTTATTTGTTCACTCAGGTTCCCTTTATCTAATATTAGGTTTTTGTTGACAATCTGATAACATTCTGTCAAAAATATGCAAAAATAGAGAAAATCAGAAAATACTTTTCACAGCACTGTATGTGAGAATGCTGGTCATTGACTACAGCTCAGCGTTCAACACCATAGTGCCCTTCAAGCTCATCACTAAGCTTAGGACCCTGGGACTGAACACCTCCCTCTGCAACTGGATTCTGTACTTCCTGATGGGATGCCCCCACGTGGTGAGGGTAGGCTACAACACATCCGCCACGCTACCCTCAACATGGGGGCCCCCAGGGGGTGTGCTTAGTCCCCTTCTGTACTCCCTGTTCCCCTGTGACTTAGTGGCCGTGCACGACTCCTACACCATCAGGAGTCGTGCACGGCCATAACAACACGGCAGTGGTAGACCAGCTCACCACGACGATGAGTCAGCAAAACAAAGGAACTGATCGTGAAATGCAGGAAATGGAGGGCTGTGCACGCCACCATTCACATCGACAGGGCTCTAGCTGAGCGGCCCGAGAGCTTCTGTGTCAACATCACTAAGGATCCATCATGGTCCAAACACACCAACAAATTTGTGAAGAGGGCACGACAACGCCTCTTCCCTGCAGGAGTCTGAAAAGATTTGGCATGGGCTCTCAGATCCTGAAAAAGTCCTACAGCTGCACCATTGATAGCATTTTGACTGGATGGCCCAGGACCTCTATACCAGGCGGTGTCAGAGGAAGGCCCTAAAAATTGTCAAAGACACCAGCCATTCAAGTCATAGACTGTTCTCTCTGCTACCGCACAGCAAGCGGTACCGAAGCTCCAAGTCTGGAACAGTTGTCGCAGTGACATCATGAACATTCTATTGTCGTCCGACATCAAACATGTCATTGTCGTTATGAAAAAGTATGAACAAGTATTTTGGGGGTCCAAAATAGAATAACTGGTGTTTTTTAACACCAATAAACCCATCCGTTTAAAAATGTATTTGTATATGTCAATCTAGCAAATCAGGCAACTAAAATGACATTTTACCCCTTTTTGGTGATATCCAACTGGGCCATCCGCACTACCCTCTGTAGTGCCTTGCCGTCGGATGCCAAGCAGTTTCCATACAAAGCAGTGATGCAGCCAGTCAAGATGCTAAAAATTGTCAAAGACACCAGCCATTCAAGTCATAGACTGTTCTCTCTGCTACCGCACAGCAAGCGGTACCGATGCTCCAAGTCTGGAACCAACAGGACTCTGAACAGCTTCTACCCCCAAGCCATAAGACTGCTAAATAGTTAGTTAAATATAGAAGTTAACCAAATAGCTACCCAGACTATCTGAATTTACCCTATTTGCGCTAACTTTTTGGACAGAAGAGCGCAGTGACTTTCAACATGGCACCGTCATAGGATACCACCTTTACCACTACCCAGTTCCAAACTGCCTCTGGAAGCAACATCAGCACAGAACTGTTCTTCAGGAGCTTAATGAAATGGACTTCCATGGCTGAGCAGCTGCTCACAATGCGCAAGGCCAAGCGTTGGCTGGAAAGTTTTGTGGAGAAGGAATAATGGTCTAGGGCTGTTTTTTATGGTTCGGGCTAGGCCCCCTTAGTTCCAGTGAAAGGAAATCTTACTGCTACAGCATACAATGACATTGTAGACGATTCTGTGCTTCCAACTTTGTGGCAACAGTTTGGGGAAGGCCCTTTCCTGTTTCAGCATGACATTGCCCCTGTGCACAAAGCAAGTCCCATACAAAAATGGTTTACCATACACTCAATTAGTATTTGGTATCAGTGTCTATAAATAGTTTAACTTGGGTCAAACGTTTCAGGTAGCCTTCCACAAGCTTCCCACAATAAGTTGGGTGTATTTTGTCCCATTCCTCTTGACAGAGCTGGTGTAACTGAGTCAGGTTTGTAGGCCTCCTTGCTCGCACACACTTTTTCAGTTATGCCCACAACTTTTCTATAGGATTGAGGTCAGGGCTTTGTGATGGCCACTCCAATACCTTGACTTTGTTGTCCTTAAGCCATTTTGCCACAACTTTGGAAGTATTCTTGGGGTCATTGTCCATTTGGAAGACCCATTTGTGACCAAGCTTTAACTTCCTGACTGATGTCTTGAGATGTTGCTTCAATATATCCACATAATTTCCCCTCCTCATGATGCCATCTATTTTGTGTAGTGCACCAGTCACTCCTGCAGCAAAGCACCCCCACAACATGATGCTGCCACCCCCGTGCTTCACGGTTGGGATGGTGTTCTTGGGCTTGCAAGCCTCCCCCTTTTTCCTCCAAACATAACAATGGTAATTATGGCCAAACAGTTCTATTTTTGTTTCATCAGACCAGAGGACATTTCTCCAAAAAGTACAATCTTTGTCCCCATGTGCAGTTGCAAACTGTAGTCTGGATTTTTATGGCGGTTTTGGAGCAGTGGCTTCTTACTTGCTGAGAGGCCTTTCAGGTTATGTCGATATAGGACTTGTTTTACTGTGGATATAGATTATTTTGTACCTGTTTCCTCCAGCATCAGCACAAGGTCCTTTGCTGTTGTTCTGGGATTGATTTGCACCTTTCGCACCAAAGTACGTTCATCTTTAGCAGGCAGAACACGTCTCCTTCCTGAGCTGTATGACGGCTGCGTGGTCCCATGGTTTTTATACTTGCGTACTATTGTTTGTACAGATGAATGTGGTACCTTCAGGCGTTTGGAAATTGTTCCCAAGGAGGAACCAGACTTGTGGAGGTCTACAATTATTTTTCTGAGGTCTTGGCTGATTTCTTTAGATTTTCCCATGATGTCAAGCAAAGAGGCACTGAGTTTGAAGGTAGGCCTTAAAATACATCCACAGGTACACCCCCAATTGACTCAAATGATGTCAATTAGGCCATCAGAAGCTTCTAAAGCCATGGCATCATTTTCTGAAATTTTCCAAGCTGTTTAAAGGCACAGTCAACTTGGTGTATGTAAACTTCTGACCCACTGGAATTATGATACAGTGAATTATAAGTGAAATAATCTGTCTGTAAACAATTGTTGGAAAAATTATTTGTGTCATGCACAAAGTAGATGTCCTAACAGACTTGCCAAAACTATAGTTTGTTAACAAGAAATGTGTGGAATGGTTGAAAAACGAGTTTTAATGACTACAACTTAAGTGTATGTAAACTTCCGACTTCAACTGTTTATACCTCAAAGACCTTGTACCCCTTGTATATAACCATGTTATCGTTACTCATTGTGTATCTATCATTACATGTTTTACTTTTTTATTATTTCTCTATTTTCTTTCTCTCTGCATTGTTGGTAATCATTTCAATGTTAACCCACACCTGTTGTTTACGAAGCATGTGACAAATACATTTGATTTGATAGGCGACCTTAAGTCTGAATATTGATGAATTGACCCCATGGGTCATGAAATGTGGTTTAATATACATTATAATATGGTGTGTTGTCAACAATTCAATCATTTTTCACCAGATCAGGTATTTTTACTATCAAATAAATGTACCCTATTCTTAGTCCATCATACTTTTTACTGACATAACCACCTGGTTGAGCACATTTTTACAAAATGCATTGATTTGAGTTCTTACAGCCCTATGAGTGGGCAAAGTTAAAGCCAATTTATGCTTGATCCCAAATGTGGTCGGAGGCGCCATATGGATAGTGTGACACAATTGCAGAGCCTCTGGAGGCATGCAGAGGCCAAATTGAACCTCGTACTCCATCGCTGTGCACCTCTCAAAATGTGTAACAATGTGGAGGGCTCCGTATAGCTCTGTATTGACATGATTGGTTGATGGTAGGTGAGGGCGGGCGATCCTGTATAAACAAACTCACTTCCTTGGCAACTTCCTTCACAACAGCTCAGCGCTGCTACGCAAAGTGCAAGAAGTATGAATGCCCTGCCTACTGCAGAAGCCATATCCCCCTAAATGCTGCACGGCCAATGCAGACGTCAGATTGACCATGCAGCAAGCACCTATTAGAGTGACACAAAACTGAACTGCAGTTGACCAATCAAGTGAAGGTTGATTGGTCAAGGTTGAGAATAGGGTTAAAGGGAGATTAATAGTGTAGCCTACACCAATGCACAGATAGGACTCCAGTATTTATGCTGCAATAGTTTATGTGTCAGGGGGCTAGGGTCAGTCTGTTATATCTGGAGTATTTCTCCTGTCTTATCCGGTGTCCTGTGTGAATTTAAGTATGCTCCCTCTAATTCTCTCTCTTTCTCTTCTCTCAGAGGACCTGAGCCCTAGGACCATGCCTCAGGACTACCTGGCCTGATGACTCCTTGCTGTCCCCAGTCCACCTGGTTGTGCTGCTGCTCCAGTTTCAACTGTTCTGCCTGCGGCTATGGAACCCTGACCTGTTCACCGGACGTGCTACCTTGTCCCGGACCTGCTGTTTTCGACTCTCTCCCTCTACCGCACCTGCTGTCTCTAACTCTGAATGATCGGCTATGAAAAGCCAACTGACATTTACTCCTGAAGTGCTGACCTGTTGCACCCTCTACAACCACTGTGATTATTATTATTTGACCCTGCTGGTCATCTGTGAATGTTTGAACATCTTGGCCATGTACTGTTATAATCTCCACCCGGCACAGCCAGAAGAGGACTGGCCACCCCTCAGAGCCTGGTTCCTCTCTAGGTTTCTTCACAGGTTCCTGCCTTTCTAGGGAGTTTTTCCTAGCCACCGTGCTTCTACATCTGTATTGCTTGCTGTTTGGGGTTTTAGACTGGGTTTCTGTATAGCACTTTGTGACATTGGCTGATGTAAAAAGGGCTTTATAAATACACTTGATTGATTGACTGCATATTTCAACCATATGTGCATCAAATCATCTGGTCAGACATTAAACACGGGTTTAATTGGCATGCAGATATGCGACATTCAAAGCCAATTATGCAGTTTTGCAAATATGTGCAAGAAAGTCTGAAAAGGTAAACGTGTTTGTTTATTTTTCTTTTGTTAGTCTGCATCAAAACATACATATTTGGACTAATTTTGTGTAAAGGTACGAGGCCAGAAGCTACTGTGAATTTAAACTGCAAACAAAAGGTTTTGGAAATTAGTCTTCCATCCATCCAATATAGGTCAAGGATAGTCTCGTGCGTAAAAGCCGAATAAACAATTCTGGAATAACAAATACTATAGGAAACATCTTCTTACCCTAAGACGATAGTGAGACACGTCGTTCTTATGCTTTTTCCAATATAATTTTCTCTATGTCATTGTGTTCTGTCCTGCACTGCGGTATATCCGGTCAATTATGGATAATAAAGGACATTTGATTTATCGATAGCTCTGTGCACTCGGTGTTGTTGTCAATTGGCCACAGTCTGTAGTTTTGTCATCTCGGGTCTACACCACAGTGCCTATCTACCAATGAGAACGGATATGGTAATGTCCCCAGCTTATAGGGCCGGCTGGAACGTTTTCTCGAGCAATCAGAGTTTGTGGGCGGAGCAAGGTGTGAAGATCCGCCCCTCGGCCACGTAGTTAATATATTGACGTCAATGCTCCTGGCATGAAAGCTGTGTGTGAGGGGCTTGACGATTATATGTGCGAGACAAAAATCCCTCCCCTACAGCGCGTGTGTGTGTGTGTGTGTGTGTGTGTGTGTGTGTGTGTGTGTGTGTGTGTGTGTGTGTGTGTGTGTGTGTGTGTGTGTGTGTGTGTGTGTGTGTGTGTGTGTGTGTGTGTGTGTTGCCTGCTTGTGTACGGCATCTCCCTGTGCACACTAACTTCACACTTTCACAGCGGGTTACAAGATTGCAAGAGTTGAATGCACTCATGACATAAAACTGTATAATTGTGCATCATCTAGAAGGGACATGGCATCATGCTGACATTTAGAAACCCACGTGAACTCATGTCATCTTTAGGTTGCCCTTATGTGTTCTGCCCTGAAGTCAATGCACTCAGTAACTGATGGAAGACTATTGATTACTGCACGACTTTTGGCTTGCATGACCCCCAGCCATCGACCTGACTTAATCATATCTACACTGATCAGACTGACATGTTGCATAATTCCTTGGAAGTCTATAGTGTAATGTGTATTACCGATGCCCCTGTCTGTGTGTGTGATGTGTGTGTGTATGGCCTAGTTAAATAAAGGTTAAATCTTTTTTTAATGGCATATAAAATATTGTGCACAATTAGGCTATGTGTGTGTGTTGTGTGCATGTGTGCATATGTACAGTATGTCAAATCAAATCTTTGTGTGTGTGTGTGTGTGTGTGTGTGTGTGTGTGTGTGTGTGTGTGTGTGTGTGTGTGTGTGTTTGCGTGTGTAGGCCACCAAGGGGCATCAGAGTACTTCAGAAGGACCATTTGAGAACCAGGGGAGGAGCCTTTCACTAGCGAAGTGTCTCCTCATAAAACAGGAAAACAGACTCACTAAACATTTCTGACACTCAGCCAACTTTCAAGATTCTTTTAAGGCAAACAGTTATTATTTTCTGCTCTATTCTTATGCATCACATTCCAAGGTTTTGGCTACACTTTGAAAACAGCATGTTTGTCTCAGCCACATAATGTTGTCTTTTTGACAACTTGGCAGGAAAAAGTGCATGGCTTAGTCAAACTCTTGCAACTTTTTTAATCAACTTCAATACGACCAGCTAACGAAACACATTGTTGTATTAACGTTGTCAAGAAAACTGTTTCAGGAGGGTGAACAAATTGAATGCGCTGAAAGAACAGAGATTGATGAGA
The DNA here is from genome assembly GCA_003317085.1 of Hucho hucho. Lineage (NCBI taxonomy): Eukaryota > Metazoa > Chordata > Actinopteri > Salmoniformes > Salmonidae > Hucho > Hucho hucho. The sequence continues at coordinate 35,009 of QNTS01003623.1, read as the reverse complement.
AACAAAGAGATTAACATGAATCAAACAAACTCTCAGCAAAGCTCTTAGTCTCTCTCAATTCAGTTCAATTCAATTTCAATTCAAGGCGCTTTATTGGCATGGGAAACATATGTTAACATTGCCAAACAATCTCTCTCGCACCCCCACCC
>QNTS01003623.1:6699-26461 GCA_003317085.1 Hucho hucho | reverse complement strand
TGACCAAATACTTATTTTCCACCATAATTTGCAAATAAATTCATTAAAAATCCTACAATGTGATTTTCTGGATTTTTTTTCCTCATTTTGTCTGTCATAGTTGAAGTGTACCTATGATGAAAATTACAGGCCTCTCTCATCTTTTTAAGTGAGAGAACTTGCACAATTGGTGGCTGACTAAATACTTTTTTTCCCCACTGTAAGTATTCAGCCCCTTTGCTATGAGACTCGAAATTGAGCTCAGGTGCATCCTGTTTCCTTTGATCATCCTTGAGATGTTTCTACAACTTGATTGGAGTCCACCTGTGGTAAATTCAATTGATTGGACAAGATTTGGAAAGGCACACACCTGTGTATATGAGGTCCCACAGTTGACAGTGCATTTCAGAGCAAAAACCAAGCCATGAGGTTGAAGGAATTGTCCGTAGAGCTCCGAGACAGGATTGTGTCAAGGCACAGATCTAGGGATAGGTACCAAAACATTTTTACAACATTGAAGGTCCCCAAGAACACAGTGGCCTCCATCATTCTTGGAAGAAGTTTGGAACCACCAAGACTCTTCCTAGAACTGGCTACCCGGCCAATCTGAGCAATTGGGGGAGAAAGGCCTTGGTCAGGGAGGTGACCAAGAACCCGATGGTCACTCTGACAGAGCTCTACAGTTCCTCTGTGGAGATGGGAGAACCTTCCAGAAGGACATCCATCTCTGCAGCACTCCACCAATCAGGCTTTTATGGTAGAGTGACCAGACATAAGCCACTTCTCAGAAAAAGGCACATGACAGCAGCTTGGAGTTTGCCAAAAGGCACCTACAGACTCTCAGACCATGAGAAACCAAGATTGAACTCTTTGGCCTGAATGCCAAGCGCCACGTCTGGAGGAAACCTGGCAACATCCCTACGTTGAAGCAAGGGGTCTGAGTACTTTCCAAAGGCACTGTATATGTTAAAGAGGGTGGGGCTCAAGCTGCATCCCTGTCTCCCCCCACGGCCCTGTGGAACGAAATGGGTGTTTTTTGCCAATTTTAACCGCGCACTTGTTGTTTGTGTACATGGATTTTATATTGTCGTATGTTTATCCCCAACACCGCCTTCCAACAATTTATTTAGCAGACCCTTATGACAAATTGAGTCAAAAGCTTTTTTTTTTTTTTTTCTTTTAAATAGGCAAATCCGTTAAGAACATATTCTTATTTACAATGACGGCCTACACCGGCCAAACCCAGACGATGCTGGGCCAATTGTGCGCCACCCTATGGGACTCCCAATCACAGCCAGTTGTGATACAGCCTGGATTCGAACCAGGGTGTCTGTAGTGACACCTCAAGCACTGAGATGCAGTGCCAGCCCGCTGTACCACTCGGGAGCTCAACAAAGCGGCAGGTAGCCTAGTGGAAAGAGCGTTGAGCCAGTAACCGAAAGGTTGCTAGATCCAACAAGGTAAAAATATGTCGTTCTGCCCCTGAACGAGGCAGTTAACCCACTGTTCCTAGGCTGTCATTGTAAATAAGAGTTTGTTCTTAACTGACTTGCCTAGTTAAAGCAAAAATCAACAAAGCATGAGAAGATTTTGCCTTTGTTTGTTTGTCAATTAGGGTGTGCAGGGTGAATACGTGGTATGTCGTACAATAATTTGGTAAATAGCCAATTGGAAATTTGATCAGGGGTACAAAGGGCATAAGACTGATCTGGGGGGGCCTGTATAGGGTGTGGCTAGGGTTTGTTTGGGGAGGGGTCGACTGTTTGGGGTGGGGATGTGTCTCTCACTCTCTCTCCATGTCCCCTTTGCCTGTCTTTTCTCTATCTGTCTCTCCCTGTGTCTCTCTCAAACCCCTAAAAACTAGTGCAGAGTGAAACAAGTCCTAAAAGATAGGGAGAGACAGTGAAGTACTGTATCTTACAAAAAATACTGTAAGACAAAATCATAGATACTGTTGCTATGGACTGACATCAATTAGCTTAATGACCGATAGGGATGTGTTGTCGGCCATTTTCTGCCAAGAAATCTGAAACGGGCTTCATCATTCCAAATGGCCCACAATGACTCGACTATGATTCAGAGTGGTTGGGTTAAATGTGGAAGACACATTACGGTTGAATGCATTCAGTTTTGCAACTGACTAGGTACCCCCTTTCCCTTTCAGTATTTTCAAGAACATGAACAAAGTGCCATCTGTCTCTCTATTTGGGAATTTCTGGGCACATATTAACAAATCATACCCAGAGTAGGAGTGCTGATCTAGAATCAGTTTAGCACTTTTTCTCACAATGAATAAGAGATGCTTTATGAACATGGGCCCTCATCCTAGATCAGCTGTACCTGGGTCTGTGCAGAAGAAAACACAACTCTGACACATTTTACACTTCTAACCACCTATTAAGCAATCTATCCTCCTTTTTTCTATCTTTCATTTGAGTCGGTGTTAGATTGAAAGCCCCTGCTCTGCTCAGTAAAAGGACCCAGTGTTCTCCAGAGCAGAGACCCCCCCCCAGCCGGAGGTGATCAAACATTTCCGGGACTTCCTCAAGAGTTCTCGACTTCATCCAAATCCTCCAAATTCTATTCCGAGCCGAGACTTTGGGTCATAATTGCCGCCAACAAATACGAAGGCTCCATCCACTTCGTCTTGTTCGTGGCAGTGCTCTTTCTGGCTCCTCACCCTCGCCTCCTTCTTCATCACCCTCCTGGACAAGCAGGACCTCGTCCTCATCTTGAGAGGGCAACCTAATTCATAACATGGCAGCCGCGGTGCTGTGTCTACCGGTTATTGGCGACATGATCTAGAAGGACCAACGGTACGCATACTGCAACCTGGAGCAATACAAACTCTACTGCCTGCCTGTAGGAAGTTACCTGGCTGCCACGTGTTGGCATTGTGGTGTATTTTGTCTCAGCGGTATATGTGGGCTGTAGGAAGTGCCGGGGCAAGCAGACGCTGGTTTGAGAGAGAGAGGGGAGGACAGAGGGGGACAGAGGAGTAAGGGACGGGGGACTAGGGGAGGGAGGAAGGAGCTCTCCCGGGATATGGGAGAGGAGGAGGAGGGGTATTTTCTGTACCCCAAAGATAAGGGAGTGTCCTCTTGTCTTCTTGGCTCAAATTCCTACAGTTTTGTCCATATTTTGTTATGTAATTTAATGTCAGTATTAATTTATTAGCTTATCAAATTATATATATATATTTTTTTTTAATATGGCAGCAAGCTATCAACCAAAAACCTAATATTTTTGTTTGGGGGGGGGACTATAATACTTTTTGGTAGGCCTAATCCAGTGTTTTTGTTTTCACTGGCAACAACATTCCAAAGCTCTGAGCAGTCGTCAGGGCATGGGCGTATTATCTGTGCCTTTACAAACACATCACATGCTTTGCAGCCTACAACAAGATGTAATGGCAAGGACATGAGATTACATGCCTTTGATATGAAAATAACTACACCAAATTTGTTGGCAAGAAAGAATCCATGTCTATATCAAAAACAAAACCAAGTCTGTTCCTAATTATTCCTGAAATGTCCTCCATGTTAAGGCCAAAACATTAAAACCAATGTCACTGAACACCAGAGACAGGGTTCTCTTCTTTGGTAATAACGCCATCATTAATTAACATTTTACATTTGACATTTTTGTCATTTAGTAGATGCTCTTATCCAGAGCGACTTACAATTAATGCATTCATCTTAAGATAGCTAGGTGGAACAACCACATATCACAGACAAGAGACCTGAGGTGGCAGAACGGAGTGCTTGGGTTGGAGTGAAGGGGTTTAGCATAGCCTGAAGGTAGGGAGGGGCAGTTCCTCTTACTGTTCCATCAGTAAGCATCATGGTCTTGTATTGGATGCAAGCTTTGACTGGAAGCCAGTGGAGTGTGCGGAGGAGCGGGATGACATGAGAGGACTTGGGAAGGTTGCAGGGGTTTGATGGCACAAGCAGGGAGCACAGCCAACAGCGAGTTGCACTAGTCCAGACGGGAGATGACAAGTGCCTGGATTAGGACCTGCGCCGCTTCCTGTGTGAGGAAAGGTCGTACTCTACTGATGTTGTAGAACATGAACCTGCAGGAGCGAGTTTCTACTTAGATTTTTGCAGAGAACGACAGGGTGTTGTCCAGGGTCACGCCAAGGTTATTTGCGCTCTGGGAGGGCGACTCCGTGGAGTTGTCAACCGTGATGGAGAGGTCTTTGAGCAGGCAGGCCTTCCCTGGGAGGAAGAGCAGTTCCGTCTTGTCGAGGTTGAGCTTGAGGTGGTGGGTCAACATCCAAGTTGATATATCTGCCAGGCATGCAGAGATGAGTGTCGCCACCTGGGTGTCGGAAGGGGGGAAGGAGAAAAGTAGTTGAGTGTCATCCGCATAGAAATGATATGAGAGATCATGTGAGGATATGACTTGGTGTATAGAGGGAAGAGGAGAGAGCCTAGAACCGGGGGACACCAATAGTGAAAGTACGTGGCGCAGACACAGATCCTCTCCACGTCACGTGATAGGAGCGGCCTGCCAGGTACGATGCAATCCAAAAGTGTGCAGAGCCTGAGACGCCCAGCCCTGAGAAGGTGGAGAAGAGGATCTGATGGTTCATGGTATCTAAGGCAGAGGCTAGATCTAGGAGGATGAGAACAGAGGAGAGAGTCAGCTCTGGCAGTGCAGAGAGAGCCTCCGTGACACAGAAAAGAGCAGTCTCAGTTGAGTGACCCGTCTTGAAGCCTGACTGGTTAGGGTCAAGAAGATCATTCTGGAAGAGATAACGAGAAAGTTGATCATAGACAGCATGTTCAAGTGTTTTGGTAAGAAAAGATACAGGTCAATCGTTTTTGACGCCAGATGAGTCAAGTGTTGGTTTCTCTTGAGGAGTGGAGCGACTTGGGCCATTTTGAAGTCAGAGGGGACGTAGCCAGTAGTCAGGGATGAGTTGTGTGTGTGTGTGAGTGCGTAAGAGACATAGAGAGAAAAGCAACACAATTACACTCAACCAAATTATGAGAAAACTAAAAGTGAATTACTTGACACTTTGGAAAGAATTAACAAAAAAACTGTGCAAACTAGAATGCCATTTGGCTCTAAACAGAGAGTACACAGTGGCAGAATACCTGACCACTGTGACTGACCTAAACTTAAGGAAAGCTTTGACTATGTACAGACTCAGTGAGCATAGCCTTGCTATTGAGAGGGGGGAGAAGGGTTGATGATTAGTGATGTAGAAGTGGTCTGCAGGGAGATGAGATGAGTAGTGGTCTATTCCTGGGAAACACACATTTCCTGCTAACTTCCTCCTCAGAGAGCAAAAAGAAACACATGATTGGCATGACAATGAAGCAGAAATAAATCCAGCCACAGAGTGTATGACACAGCCTAAACCTAGTGGACCCATGTTCTGTGCTGAGCCAGAGAGACATGAAGGAAGAGATGTGAAAATGTTGGAACAGGACCCATGTTCTGTGCTGAGCCAGAGAGACATGAAGGAAGGGAGAGATGTAGGAAGCGATACAGTATGTCATTTTCTGTCGGGTTTCTCTATCGAGTTTCTCCCTATCTGTCTCTCAAATCCCTGGACACTAGTGCAGAGTGAAGCAAGTCCTAAACGGACTTCATCAGTCAAAATGGCCCACAATGACTCAATAATGATTCACAGCTATAATTACATCACTGGCAGGCTTTTTTCAAGAGCATGAACAAAGTGCCATCTACCTCTCTCTCTTTGGGAATATCTGGGCCTGTACTTACAGAGCGTATTCAGAGTAAGAGTGCTGATCTAGGATCAGACGCTTTATGAATATGGGCCCTACTCTTAGATCTGCATTACTACTCTAAGACGCTTTCTGAATACGGGCCTTGGTTCTGTGTTCTCAAAACCTTCTTATGGTGAATCCTGCAACCAACCAAATTATAAATCAAATCAAATCAAATTGTATTAGTCACATGCGCCGAAAACAACAGGTGTAGACCTTACAGTGAAAGGCTTACTTATGAGCCCCTAACCAACAATGCAGTTTTAAAAAATACGGATAAGAATAAGTAACTAAATAAAAGTAACAAGTGATTAAAGAGCAGCAGTAAAATAACAATAGCGAGACTATATACAGGGGGGTACCGGTACAGAGTCAATGTGTGGGGGCACCGGTTAGTTGAGGCAATACGAACACGTAGGTAGAGTTATTAAAGTGACCATGCATCGATGATAACAACAGAGAGTAGCAGCGGTATAAAATAGGGTGGGGTGGTCTTATGGCTTGGGGGTAGAAATTGTTTAGAAGCCTCTTGGACCTAGACTTGGCGCTCCGGTGCCGCTTGCTGTGCGGTAGCAGAGAGAACAGTCTATGACTAGGGTGGCTGGTGTCTTTGACAATTTTTAGGGCCTTCCTCTGACACCGCCTGGTATAGAGGTCCTGGATGGCAGGAAGCTTAACCCCAGTGATGTACTGGGTCATTTGCACTACCATCTGTGGTGCCTTGCGGTCCCAGGGTCCTTAGCTTATTTAGTCCCAGGGTCCTTAGCTTAGTGATGAGCTTTGAGGGCACTATGGTGTTGAACGCTGAGCTGTAGTCAATGAATAGCATTCTCACATAGGTGTTCCTTTGTCCATGTGGGAAATGGCTGGGTGGAGTGCAATAGAGATTGCATCATCTGTGGATCTGTTGTAGCGGTATGCAAATAGGAATGGGTCTAGGGTTTCTTGGATAATGGTGTTGATGTGAGCCATGACCAGCCATTCAAAGCTCTTCATGGCTACAGGCGTGAGTGCTACGGGTCGGTAGTCATTTAGGCAGGTTACCTTAGTGTTCTTGGGCACAGGCACTATGGTGGTCTGCTTAAAACATGTTGGTATTACAGACTCGGACAGGGAGATGTTGAAAATGTCAGTGAAGACTGTAGCAAAAAGGGTAAAAAGTGATTGGGTGAAGGGTTCCCTGGGAGTAAGGAAACAACCACCATTGGTAAAACCAAAGCCCCCTTTGAGAAAAGGTGAAGCCAAATGACTAGTATCAGGGTGGGAAGTACCAGAGTGGTACTGGGGAGTAGTCCTAGGTCTTCTACTGAGAGAGTGGGGACTTTTCTGTGGTGTTCTTCTCTTCCTCCTTCTGGAATATACCGTTCTTAACTTTCTGTTCGATGTCAACCTGCTTTTATTCGACTTCACTGACCTAAGAGAGGAAGTGCCACCTCACAAGAGACAAAATGAATATGGAAACAGATGTGGTCAGAAAAACTGAATAATGACGTGTATGCAAATGATTCTCTGAGGAAGGTATATAAGCCATGGTAAAAGAGGGCTCGGGGTGAGTCACTCCGTAGAGGTCTGGACAACCCAGTGGGTGATCACCCCCTAAATTGGTAAATATATTTGCTTTATACTCCACGAGGGTGTGAGGTACAATGAGTTACTGATAGAACGAGGCATCAACCAAAGCGACACAGAGCCGAGTATTGTGCCAGGATCCACTGCTTTGAACCAAAGCTAGGTGATCTGGAAGGTGCATAGGAGCCTTTGTCGGGTTGATAGGCCTTGTTGTATCGGTAAACGAAACCTCAGATAACTCTCGTGGTAGGCATAGCAAGCCCTACCTAACAAGGGATTGATGATTTGAACGCGTCAAAGGACCAGTATCCACTTGACCACTCAGAGAATCAATTGAAGAAGGGATTAAGGTAATGAGATCTTGCTTATAATTTGCATTTACTTTGTGTGAAGTGTTTAAGGATTTGATGATTTATGTTTAAGAAATTGTAAAACTGTTATGGATAAAGTAACCCTGTATGCTATTATTACTTTTGAATAAAAAGAAAGTGTATTTGGCAACTGACTGATTAGAGGAGATAACAACTCCGACGTCAGGCACACTGAACTAAAACTAAAGTTATCGTATTGGACCATAACTTATTTTAGTAAACACAGTAGACAGTATTAGGGTTCAAGCAGCCCTAACCGACAGGTACTTAGGTAAATCGTTATATATGTATATATACAGTGAGTGCAAATGAGGTAAGATAAGGGAGGTAGGGCAATAAATAGGCCATGGTGGTGAGGTAATTACAATATAGCAATTAAACACTGGGATGGTAGATGTGCAGAAGATAAATGTGCAAGTTACTGGGGTGCAAAGGAGCAAGATAAATAAATAAATACAGTATGGGGATGAGGTAGTAGGATGGGCTGTTTACAGATGGGCTATGTGCAGGTGCAGAGATCTGTGAGCTGACAGCTGGTGCTTAAAGCTAGTCCAGCTTCAGTGATTTTTGTAGTTCGTTCCAGTCATTGGCAGCAGAGAACTGGAAGGAAAGGCGGCCAAAGGAGGAATTGGCTTTGGGGGTGACCAGTGAGATATACCGGCTGGAGCGCGTGCTACGGGTGGGTGCTGCTATGGTGACCAGTGAGCTGAGATAAGGCGGGGCTTTACCTAGCAAAGACTTGTAGATGACCTGGAGCCAGTGGGATTGGCGACGAGTATGAAGCGAGGGCCAGCCAACGAGAGCGTACAGGTCGCAGTGGTGGGTAGTATATGGGGATTTGGTGACAAAACGGATGGCACTGTGATAGACTGCATCCAATTTGTTGAGTAGAGTGTTGGAGGCTATTTTATAAATGACATCGCCGAAGTCGAGGATCGGTAGGANAAGATAAATAAATAAATACAGTATGGGGATGAGGTAGTAGGATGGGCTGTTTACAGATGGGCTATGTGCAGGTGCAGAGATCTGTGAGCTGCACTGACAGCTGGTGCTTAAAGCTAGTGAGGGAGATATGAGTCTCCAGCTTCAGTGATTTTTGTAGTTCGTTCCAGTCATTGGCAGCAGAGAACTGGAAGGAAAGGCGGCCAAAGGAGGAATTGGCTTTGGGGGTGACCAGTGAGATATACCGGCTGGAGCGCGTGCTACGGGTGGGTGCTGCTATGGTGACCAGTGAGCTGAGATAAGGCGGGGCTTTACCTAGCAAAGACTTGTAGATGACCTGGAGCCAGTGGGATTGGCGACGAGTATGAAGCGAGGGCCACCCAACAAGAGCGTACAGGTCGCAGTGGTGGGTAGTATATGGGGATTTGGTGACAAAACGGATGGCACTGTGATAGACTGCATTCAATTTGTTGAGTAGAGTGTTGGAGGCTATTTTACAAATGACATCGCCGAAGTCGAGGATCAGTAGGATGCTCACTTTACGAGGGTATGTTTGGCAGCATGAGTGAAGGATGCTTTGTTGCAAAATTGGAAGCCGATTCTATATTTAATTTTGGATTGGAGATATTTAATGTGAGTCTGGAAGGAGAGTTTACAGTCTAGCCAGACACCTAGGTATTTGTAGTTGTCCACATATTCTAAGTCAGAACCGTCCAGAGTAGTGATGCTGGACAGGCGGGCAGGTGCGGGCAGTGATCGGTTGAAAAGCATGCATTTAGGTTTACTTGCATTTAAGAGCAGTTTGAGGCCATGGAAGGAGAGTTGTATGGCATTGAAGCTCATCTGGAGGTTAGTTAACACAGTGTCCAAAGAAGGGCTAGAAGTATACAGAATGATGTCGTCTGAGTAGAGGTGGATCAGAGAATCACCGGCAGCAAGAGCGACATCATTGATGTATACAGAGAAGAGAGTTGGCCAGATAATTGAACCCTGTGGCACCCCCATAGAGACTGCCAGAGGTCTGGACAGGCCGTCCGATATGACACACTAAACTCTATCAGAGAAGTAGTTGGTGAACCAGGCAAGGCAATCATTTGAGAAACCAAGGCTGTTGAGTCTGCCAATAAGAATGTGGTGATTGACAGAGTCAAAAGCCTTGGCCAGGTCAATGAATACGGCTGCACAGTAATGTCTCTTATCGATAGCGGTTATGATATCGTTTAGGACCTTGAGTGTGGCTGAGGTGCACCCATGACCAGCTCTGAAACCAGATTGCATAATGGAGAAGGTACAGTGGGATTCGAAATGGTCGGTAATCTGTTTGTTAACTTCGCTTTCGAAGACCTTTGAAAGGCAGGGTAGGATAGATATAGGTCTGTAGCAGTTTGGGTCTAGAGTGTCACCCCCTTTGAAGAGGGGGATGACCACGGCAGATTTCCAATCTTTGGGAATCTCAGACGATACGAAAGAGAGGTTGAACAGGCTAGTAATAGCGGTTGCAACAATTGCGGCAGATAGTTTTAGAAAGAGAGGGTCCAGATTGTCTAGCTCGGCTGATTTGTAGGGGTCCAGATTTTGCAGCTCTTTCAGAACATCAGCTATCTGGATTTGGGTGAATGAGAAATGGGGGAGGCTTGGGCGAGATGCTGTGGGGAGTGCAGGGCTGTTGACCGGGGTAGGGGTAGCCAGGTGGAAAGCATGGCCAGCCGTAGAAAAATGCTTATTGAAGTTCTCAATTATAGTGGGTTTGTCGGTGGTGACAGTATTTCCTAGCCTCAGTGCAGTGGGCAGCTGGGAGGAATGGCTCTTATTCTCCATGGACTTTACAGTGTCCCATAACTTTTTTGAGTTTGTGTTACAGGATGCAAATTTCTGCTTGAAAAAGCTAGCCTTAGCTTTCCTAACTGCCTGTGTATGTTGGTTCCTGACTTCCCTGAAAAGTTGCATATCGCGTGGGCTATTCGATGCAAATGCAGAACGCCACAGGATGTTTTTGTGCTGGTCAAGGGCAGTCAAGTCTGGAGTGAACCAAGGGCTATATCTGTTCCTGGTTCTACATTTTTTGAAAGGGGCATGCTTATTTAAGATGGTGAGGAAGGCTCTCTTAAAGAATGACCAGGCATCCTCTACTGACGGGATGAGGTCAATATCCTTCCAGGATACCCAGGCCAGGTCGATTAGAAAGGCCTGCTCGCTAAGTGTTTTAGGGAGCGTTTGATAGTGATGAGGGGTGGTCGTTTGACCGCAGACCCATTACGGATGCAAGCAATGAGGCAGTGATTGCTGAGATCTTGGTTGAAAACAGCAGAGGTGTATTTAGAGGGCAAGTTGGTTAGGATGATATCTATGAGGGTGCCTGTGTTTACTGATTTGGGGTTGTACCTGGTGGGTTCATTGATAATTTCTGTGAGATTGAGGACATCAAGCTTACATTGTAGGATGGCCGGGGTGTTAAGCATGTCCCAGTTTAGGTCACCTAGCAGCACGAGCTCTGAAGATAGATGGGGGGCGATCAGTTCACATATGGTGTCAAGGGCACAGCTGGGGGCAGAGGGTGGTCTATAGCAAGCGGCAATGGTGAGAGACTTGTTTCTGGAAAGGTGGATTTTTAAGAGTAGAAGCTCGAATTGTTTGGGTATAGACCTGGATAGTAAGACAGATCTCTGCAGTAGATTGCAACACCGCCCCCTTTGGCAGTTCTATCTTGTCTGGAAAATGTTATAGTTAGGGATGGAAATTTCTGGGTTTTTGGTGGTCTTCCTAAGCCAGGATTCAGACACCGCTAGGACATCCGGGTTGGCAGAGTGTGCTAGGGCAGTGAATAAAACAAACTTAGGAAGGAGGCTTCTAATGCTAACATGCATGAAACCAAGGCTTTTACGGTTACAGAAGTCAACAAATGATAGCGCCTGGGGAGTGGGAGTGGGGCTAGGCACTGCAGGGCCTGGATTATCCTCCACATCACCAGAGGAACAGAGGAGGACTGGTCGTCTGGTATATTCAGACCAGATAGTGAAAGGAGCAGATTTCTGGGTACGGTAGAGTAGATTCAAGGCGAAATGTACAGACAAAGGTATGATAGGACGTGAATACAGTGGGGGTAAACCTGTGCATAGAGTGACGATGAAAGAGATATTGACTCTAGAAATATTGTTTAAACCAGGTGATGTCTCCGCATGTGTGGGAGGTGGGACTAAAGTGTTAACTAAGGCGTATTGAGCCGGGCTAGAGGCTCTACAGAGAAATAAGGCAATACTTACTAACCAAAACAACAATGGACAAGGCATATTGATGTTATCGAAAGGCATGCGTAGCCGAATGGTCATAGGAGTCCAGTGTGTGGCTTCAGGCATCTAGCGGGCCGGGGCTAATAGCTAGCAAAAGGGCCTTGGAGGGACGTCGTGATGGGAGAAAGTCTGTTTTGGCCCCCTCGTGTTGTTCCGTCGGCATACGGAGAGCAGTGTGGTAAACCAAGCCAATTGGCAAAATAGGTATAGTGGCCAAAGAATTGGTTCGATGGGCCTCTTAAGCTAACAGTCCGATGTGCTCTGGACAGCTAGCGGGCCGTGGCTAGCATGCTAGCAGATGGGAATATGGGGGACTTGGGAATATGGGAATATAAAGGACCCCTCGGGCGAATCACGTCGGTGGTCCAGTCGTGATGGGTCGGCGGGGGTCTGGGCCAATTGGCAAAATAGGTATTGAAGCCCAAGGAGTGGCTGATGGACCTCTACGGCTAGCCGGGAGATGGGCCTTGCAGATGGGCCTAGCAGGCTGGCTCCAGGATAATTGGTTCTTGCTTCGGGACAAAGACGTTAGCCAGGAGTGGCCACCCATGTAGCACCCAGGTGAAAAAAGGTTCAGGGCTTGCGGTAAGAATCTGGAGATGTGGAGAAAAATAAGTCAGATTTGTTTGGTTTGAGTCGCGCTGTGTAGACTGGCGAGAGTTGTCCATGCTAGAGGTAGCTGATGACCGCTAGCAGTGGCTAGCTGACTACTAGCTAGTAGCTAGTTAGCTGGCTAGCTTCTGTTCCGGCTCAGAAGACAAATCAGCAGGGTTCCGTGTGGTTAACCAGGCCAGTTGGCAGAATAGGTATAGTGGCCAAAGAAATTGTCCGATGGGCCTCTTAAGCAAGCAGTCCGATGCACTAGATAGCTATCGGGCTGCGGCTAGCTAGTAGCCAGTTAGCTGGTAGCCAGTTAGCTTTTGATGGGGATTCAGATCTTAAGTATAAAATAGCAGATCCGTACCGCATTAGGTGAGGTGGGTTGCAGGAGAGTATATTCAGTCCGTAGATGGAAAGCCATCTTGGATTATGTATTATTTGCCTTGAAGCGAGCATAGTAGTTTAGCTTGTCTGGTAGGCTCGAGTCACTGGGCAGCTCTCGGCTGTGCTTCCCTTTGTAGTCTGTAATGTTTACATCCGACGAGCGTCAGAGCCGGTGTATAAGAATTCGATCTTAGTCCTGTATTGACGCTTTGCCTGTTTGATGGTTCGTTGGAGGGCATAGCGGGATTTCTTATAAGCTTCCAGGTTAGAGTCCCGCTCCTTGAAAGCGGCAGCTCTAACCTTTAGCTCAGTGCGGATGTTGCCTGTAATCCATGGATTCTGGTTGGGGTATGTATGTACGGTCACTGTGGGGACGACGTCCTCAATGCCATCGGAGGAATCACGGAAGATATTCCAGTCTGTGCTAGCAAAACAGTCCTGTAGCTTAGCATCTGCTTCATCTGACCACTTTTTTATTGGTCTAGTCACTGGTGCTTCCTGCTTTAATTATTTGCTTGAAAGCAGGAATCAGGAGGATAGAATTATGGTGATGCTGATAGAAATTTGGTAAAACTGATTTCAGTTTCCCTGAATTAAAATCCCCGGCTACGAGGAGCACCACCTCTGGGTGAGCGTTTTCTTGTTTGCTTATGGCGGAATACAGCTCATTCAATGCTGTCTTAGTGCCAGCTTCAGTTTGTGGTTGTATGTACACAGCTATAAAATACAGATGAAAACTCTCTAGGTAGATAGTGTGGTCTACAGCTTATCATGAAATACTCTACCTCAGTTGAGCAATAGCTCGAGACTTCCTTAGATATTGTGCACCAGCTGTTATTTACAAAAAGACATAGTCCGCCGCTCCTTGTCTTACCAGACGCTGCTGTTCTATCCTGCCGGTACAGCTTATAACCAGCCAGCTGTATGTTGATAGTGTCGTTGTTCAGCCACGACTCCGTGAATTATAAAATATTTGTCAATGTTCTTGGTGTAGTTGGTGAAAAATAGTCAGGCGCAGAGATGAGTAACACAACGCAGTTTACTCATACAAATTACAAAGTAGAAATAATACCAAGCCCAACAAAATAGGACTGACATTAAATCAGGAATAATAACCCACAACAAACATGGGGAAAACAGAGGGTTAAACAATGAACAAGTAATCTGGGAATTGAAACCAGGTGTGGCTAAAAAGCCGGTGACGTCGACCGCAGAAAGCCGCCCGAACAAGGAGAGGGACCGACTTCGGTGGGAGTCGTGACAATATTACATTTCTAAATGTCTCGTTGGTAGTTTAATCTTGTGCGTAGGTCATCAATTTTATTCTCCAAAGATTGCACGTTTGCTAGCAGAATGGAAGGAAGTGGGGGGTTATTTGATTGCCCACTAATTCTCAGAAGGCAGTCCGCCCTCTGGACCCTTTTTCTCTGCCTACTCTTCAAGTAAATCACGGGGATTTGGGCCTGTTCCCAAGAAAGCAGTATATCATTCGCGTTGGGCTCGTCAGACTCGTTAAAGGAAAAAAATATTTCTGCCAGTCCGTGGTAAGTAATCGCAGTCCTGATGTCCAGAAGTTGTTTTTGGTCATAAGAGACGGTAGCGGCAACATTATGTACAAAATAAGTTACAAACAATGCAAATAAACGAACAAAAAAACACAATCGGTTGGGGACATGTAGAATGTGTACCTTCTTCTCCGGCACCATTTTACATTTTATAACCTACAGAAGTAAATTAACATTGTTATTTCCCCCAGTGTCCATTCTATTCGCTGCTTGAATCAACATGGTCTATACAGGACTCTCTTTCTCAACTGTTTTGATGAACAAAGTAATACAGTGAAAGTAAAAACCATTCGAGCCCTCAACTCTCGACCTCGAAGTGAGTTTTTTCATTGTTCGTCTCTAATCTGGGACTGATTTAGACCTGGGATATGAGGTGGGTGCAAATAATTATCAGGTAGAACAGAAAACCAGCAGGCTCCAGAGCTCGCAAGGTCAGAATTGAATACCCCTGCACTAGAGCATCAAATAGGCTGTGATGAGGGTTGACTAATAGTTAGCATTTTCCTAGCCTGGTAGCCAGTTTGTTTCTGCTAATACTATAGTTAGCATGTTCCTACCCTGAATGCCAGTCTGTTTCTCCTAATAGTAAGCTTATCCCCAGCCTGGATGCCAGTCTATTTCTGCTAATAGTTAGAATTTCCCTAGTCTGAATGCCAGTCTGTTTCTGCTAATATTTGGCATATCCCTAGCCTGGATGCCAGTCTGTTTCTGCTAATAGTTAGTATATCCCTAACCTGGATGCCAGTCTGTTTCTGCTAATAGTTAGCATATCCCTAACCTGTATGCCAGTCTGCTTGACGATTATCAATCGTACAGGAATTGGACCTACGGTCAGACAAAGACGATTATCAATCGTATAGGGATCGGATCTGCGATCAGACAAAGACGATTATCAATCGTATAGGGATTGGACCTACGGTCAGACAAAGACGATTATCAATCGTATAGAGATCGGACCTAGGGTCAGACAAAGACGATTATGAATCGTATAGGGATTGGTGGATGCCAGTCTGTTTCTGCTAATAGTTAGCATATCCCTAACCTGGATGCCAGTCTGTTTCTGCTAATAGTTAGCATATCCCTAACCTGGATGCCAGTCTGTTTCTGCTAATAGTTAGCATATCCCTAACTTAGATGCTAGTCTGTTTCTGCTAATAGTTAGCATATCCCTAACCTGGATGCCAGTCTGTTTCTGCTAATAGTTAGCATATCCCTAGCCTGGATGCTAGTGTTTCTGATTCAGCCCACTCCTCTGTCATTGTCATGTTTGAAAATAGGGCTTTAGAGCTGCTTAAGCAGAACCAGATTTGCATTGCTATTGCCCTCTTTTCCCTCCCCTCTTCTGTGTATTAGTGTGTCGGTAATGTCTGACTACATAAAGCAGACAAAGTGAACAATCTGGAGTGCTCAGTTTATGATATTGGGTGCTGTAGCCCAGAAGTAGCCAAAAAGCCATGACGTAGACTTGCTTATTACCCATAATCCTGTAATATCTCTCTCACTCCCATTTTGCACCTTGATGTGTTTGATACCATTCCACTGATTCCGCTCCAGACGTTACCAAGAGACTGTCCTACCCAATTAAGGTGGCACCAAACTCCTGTGCTGGGGTCACTTCTAAGGGCCTGGATTAGTGGCAGAGGCCGGATCCAGTTGTGATTAAATCTTTGACATGGTCATAGGTAAGGGAAAGGGAGAAGCAGACAATGTGTGAAACATACCTTACCAAACGTTTAATAATCTCATTCTCAAATTTCTCATTCGATTTTACCGTAATTCTTATCAATGAGACAATTAAAAGAGCAACAGAGAGTATTTAGTCATTAATACAAAACACAGGAGGCTGCTGAGGGGAGGACGGCTCATAATAATGGTTGGAATGGAGTGAATGGAATGGTATCAAACACATGGAAATCATGTGTTTGATGTGTTCGATTACCATTCCATTGATTCCGTTCCAGCCACTACTATGAGTCCACCCTCCCCAATTAAGGTGCCGTCAACCTCCTGTGATACAAAGTGTTACTCCAAAAAATTTTAATGCTTCATTTTTCCCAATTCACTAAATATTACAAGAAATTACAGATATAGTTAGTTTCCAAACCACCTCAGATAGCTTTGAAAGGAGCTATATGTAATATTTTTGCATTGTAATTTCAGAGCATTTCTCTAATATACAGTATCTACAGATATGTGTGGGCCCAAGCTAAGCGATTTCTACATGTTTGATGCTTGCCCTTTACTGGCCCCAGTCAATTTGACAATAAGAGATTTGCTGGCCCCTGTCAATTTGACCACAAGAGATTTGCTGGCCCCTGTCAATTTGACCACAAGAGATTTGCTGGCCCCTGTCAATTTGACCACAAGAGATTTGCTGGCCCCTGTCAATTTGACAACAACAGACAGTCCGTCTTTGGTTGAGCAATAAAAAGGCTGCACCACTTGAATGCAATTTTCTTTGGGCCCAATAACATTTTGGGAGAATTTAGTGAAACATTATTATTATTATTATTATTATTCCACTATTGCTGTAGATATATTAAAGGCCCTGTGCAGTCAAAAACTTGATTTCCTTGTGTTTTATATTTATTTCCACACTATGAGGTTGGAATAATACTGTGAAATTGTGAAAATGATGATCAAGTCCACCTGAAACTTCCGCTTGTTTTGGCCTTCCATGGTGACATCACCTTGTGGTAAATTAATTAATAGACCAATTAGAAAGAAAGTTTCAAACCTCTTTTCCAACAACAGTTAATTTTCAGTTTTCTCCTCCCTGTTCAAACAACTCCCACAGTCCTAGCAAAATACTTGCTTGAGAAAAAGCTTCTTTTTTTTAAACAATCACAGTACTCAATGTACTCAATTGTTACCCAGAAATGATTTGATATTGATACAAAACTTCTGCATTGGACCTTTAAGGACATTTTCTGAAATTACAATGCAAACATATTACATACAGGTCCTTTAAGTGCAGTAAATGTAATGATTGTTAAAAAGAAAACACGTAAAAGTGTGTCAAGGTTGATATTTGTCCTTTGACTCCCTGGATCTGTACATGACCACTCCACACACCATGGCGACTGCTGCCAGGAAGCTGCCAGCGATAAACAACAAATTCAGGTTCAAAGCCATATCAGCAGCTGGAGAGCGAAAAGGAATTTATTGAAAGGGTGTTTGCCTACTCTACTATTAGTATTTCCTCAATGCAAAAGGGATTGAAATGACATATGCATTTAACACATTATCTACAGTTGTTGGCTAAATACTTTATCCCACTTGATTTAAAGTATTGTGGCCATATATCTAAATCTGACCAAATAATTCAGTTGACCAGATTTCCAGAATTACCTTTGGTGTCGGCTCTCCTCCTCACACGCAAAGGCCCCTGGGAGATGTAGTGTGGGTTGGTCTCCAGGGCGACCTCTCTCTCTTGGCGATGCTGGGGAGTTGTAGCCGTGGTGCCATTGATGCAGCCCTGAGCACAGCGGGTGTTGGTGTTCCCCGTCTCACAAAGGACCACTGCACAGCTGATGTACACCTGGAGGCGTCACATGTCACAATCAAGCTCACGGGAAATATGAATCAGAGGTGCCTGAATTGCAACTCAAAACATGGTAGAGATTAACTTTACTGAAGTAATGCAGTCTCTATTTATATAAAGAGTGGTTTGAATAGGTGAAACAAATTCAAACACATAGCCCACCCAGTCAGGCAGTTTAAGCCAAGGTGCTCCTTAACCCACCTTAGTACCTTACTGTATTTACCTGGTCATGCATACCAATGAATTTGAAAGCTTCCATTGCAAAATGGAACTGTGATTGGGAACTAGAGTAGATCTGAACAGTTTTGTCCTTGCAGCTGGGGAAAGAATATACGGTAAGTTAGTGGGTAATTCCAAAAATGCAATGTTTCACCTGGAAGGGGCACTGCAATAAACAATGTCTGTGTCCCGAATGGCACCTCATTCCCTACATAGTACACTACTTTTGACCAGATCCCTATTTGGGATGCACCCTACAGTGAGGGAAAAAAGTATTTGATCCCCTGCTGATTTTGTACGTTTGCCCACTGACAAAGAAATGATCAGTCTATAATTTTAGTGGTAGGTTTATTTGAACAGTGAGAGACAGAATAACAACAACAAAAAAATCCAGAAAAACGCATGTGAAAAATGTTATAAATGGAATTGCATTTTAATGAGGGAAATAAGTATTTGACCCCTCTGCAAAACATGACTTAGTACTTGGTGGCAAAACCCTTGTTGGCAATCACAAATGTCAGACGTTTCTTGTAGTTGGCTACCAGTTTTGCACACATCTCAGGAAGGATTTTGTCCCACTCCTCTTTGCAGATCTTCTCCAAGTCATTAAGGTTTCGAGGCTAACGTTTGGCAACTCAAACCTTCAGCTCCCTCCACAGATTTTCTATGGGATTAAGGTCTGGAGACTGGCTAGGCCACTCCAGGACCTTAATGTGCTTCTTCTTGAGCCACTCCTTTGTTGCCTTGACTGTGTGTTTTGGGTCATTGTCATGCTGGAATACCCATCCACTACCCATTTTCAATGCCCTGGCTGAGGGAAGGAGGTTCTCACCCAAGAATTGACGATACATGGCCCCGTCCATCGTCCCTTTGATGCGGTGAAGTTGTCCTGTCCCCTTAGCAGAAAAACACCCTCAAGGCATAATGTTTCCACCTCCATGTTTGACGGTGGGGATGGTGTTATTGGTGTCATAGGCAGCATTCCTCCTCCTTCAAACATGGCGAGTTGAGTTGATGCCAAAGAGCTCCATTTTGGTCTCATCTGACCACAACACTTTCACCCAGATGTCCTCTGAATCATTCAGATGTTCATTGGCAAACTTCAGACGAGCATGTATATGTGCTTTCTTGAGCAGGGGGACCTTGCAGGCGCTGCAGGATTTCAGTCCTTGACGGCGTAGTGTGTTACCAATTGTTTTCTTGGTGACTATGGTCCCAGCTGCCTTGAGATCATTGACAAGATCCTCCCGTGTAGTTCTGGGCTGATTTCTCACCGTTCTCATGATCATTGTAACTCCACGAGGTGAGATCTTGCATGGAGCCCCAGGCCGAGGGAGATTGACAGTTCTTTTGTGTTTCTTCCATTTGCGAATAATCGCACCAACTGTTGTCACCTTCTCACCAAGCTGCTTGGCGATGGTCTTGTAGCCCATTCCAGCCTTGTGTAGGTCTACAATCTTGTCCCTGACATCCTTGGAGCGCTCTTTGGTCTTGGCCATGGTGGAGAGTTTGGAATCTGATTGATTGATTGATTGTTTCTGTGGACTGTTGTCTTTTA